>JAGSMR010000071.1:2002500-2007282 GCA_029286605.1 Sericinus montela
CAGTCATGACCGCAAGGAAATGCTATAATCATCTAATTTTGACACAGTTGATTAGAGCTATTCGGATCCAAATACGTATTTTTAAAATTTTAGCGTATAAGATTGACCAAAATTTTACAGAATAATAGTGAGAAATGGCATAATCATTTTTAGATAGTTAACATTTTCTGCTATTAATTTGCAGAAATTCTTCATTATATTTATTCATTATATCATTATATGTATTAAAGATTTATAAGCATATAATATAATTTACAACATTACATTAAACAAAACAGTAAATGACATAAATTATATGATCCAAAGAGACGAGAAGCACCACATTCCCTTTCTCAGTTGCATGGTACCATATCTTTGCAATACATTTTGAATGGATGTTAAGAAATATTTGTCTATGTGCATTGCGTAAGTTACAATTGAAATATTTTTTCTTATTATGACTTACTATGACATAAAATGATATTAAAATAGCATCGATGTCACGGTAGCCGAGTGGTTGGGTGGTTGGAATTCTGAGTCAAGAACCCCGAGTTTGTTCCCAGGTGGCAGTCTCGTACCATAGGGTTTTTCAAACACTTATGTATGAATTACATCGTTGGCTTGGGCATAAAGACGGCAACGGGATCACCATTTGTCTCGTTGTCCCGAAAATATCTTCAGTGGAAGGTCAAAGGGACTTATTTGTCTAGACTAGACCTCTGTCTACCCCTGTATTGGGAATTCCGTGAAGATATTTACTGGAATGAAAAAAGAATGAACAGTAACTGAATAATTTTAAATGACCTAAGGTTTCCTGATGACCTTGTGCTTTAATTAAGATCATCTAAAGAATTGGAAACAATGATAATTGAGCTAAGCAAAGCCAGTGAAAGGGGGTTGAAACTTAACGTTTCAAAAACAAATGTAATGACGAACGCCCTTCAAAGCCTATAACCCTAACTGGCCACTGATGGCGGGTTAACCATTTTGAAAATACCAGACCAAAAACAAACAGACTTGTGATGGGCAGCAGCTTCTAGGGTGCGAGATGTCTGGTATGGCTATCGCCAATCTGCTTGCTATGACAGGGATTATGAATAATTGTCTTTAAGAGTCCTCGGACCTGCAGGCATATTGATGGTCGGTAACACGACCTGAGCATTCTTAAATATGCCAAAGCTTCTATGCCTAATCGCCATAATATGCACATATTTACAACTAACACACAGACCTATAAGCTTTTAATATATTACAGTTCTTTTTATATTTTTCAAGTATGCTCAGTTGGTCCTTATCCTATAGCAGAACTGAACCAGTATCACAGGATAGTTCAACTCTGGCATTGGTTTATTATATTAGTTATTTTATTATGACTTACTATGACATAAAATGATACTAAAATAGCATCGATGTCACGGTAGCCGAGTGGTTGGGTGGTTGGAATTCTGAGTCAAGAACCCCGAGTTTGTTCCCAGGTGGCAGTCTCGT
The DNA here is from genome assembly GCA_029286605.1 of Sericinus montela. NCBI lineage: Eukaryota > Metazoa > Arthropoda > Insecta > Lepidoptera > Papilionidae > Sericinus > Sericinus montela. Next base: position 2,003,968 of record JAGSMR010000071.1, read on the forward strand.
ACCATAAGGTTTTTCAAACACATATGTACGAATTACATCGTTGGCTTGGGCATAAAGACGGCAACGGGATCACCATTTATCTCGTTGTCCCGAAAATATCTTCAGTGGAAGGTCAAAGGGACTTATTTGTCTAGACTAGACCTCTGTCTACCCCTGTATTGGGAATTGCGTGAAGATATTTGTATTCATTTATTTAAATCTTTCTAATTCTTTCAAAAATATATACAATAGTAATAATTCAGTTAGGTTAAGTAAGTTCATTATTACTTTTTTGATGTTTTCTATAGTTATATTTATTAATAATTCTTTATTTATTATTGAATGATTATCTATACTGATACTATACTAAATGACATTTTACATAAATATATGTGAAAGAAATGGTACATGAAAAAGTGAATTGTTCAAAACTCTCGCCATAGACAATAAATATTAAAAATGTATTTTGATATTTCTACCATTCTTTTTACTTATAGTTGGCTTTAGGTATAGGGGTTGCGACAGGATTTTGGTAATTAATATCCAGGTATATTTATGTTTCCGATTTCATGACAAACGTGATATCTATGTATATATATTTGTCGGCGTAGGGTAGTCCACGTGAGGCAACTCGTTGTCAGATCCGTCTTGAGCCATATCAGAAAACTGATCTTAATGGGTGGAAACGCAGTGAGATCGATACAGGAAGATGACCGTTCACACCCGTCCGTTTCCTAAGTGAAGCCCGAGAATATTCTGAAGACACTATATATCAGAAGTCAAATGACATTGACAAAACATAGTAGTCAAATCCGCTCTGTCACTTCCTGTATCGACCTTACTCAAGCGCACTACTTGACGTTTCCGAAGACTTATAATAGATGGCGTTGTAATCAAAATTGTTGCCTTATCTTTATTCTGCGACATATATATGTATGTATGTATACATTCGGTATTTCTTTATCAAATTTATCAAATTCCGGTAAAGTGCTTAGTCCTGAATTCTTTACAATTGTACACGTTTTCATGTAATAGTTACCATAGCGTTAGAATTTCCGACATCGCTTTTGTTATTTTGCCTAAAGAAAATTTTATTAAAAACCTTATTCCCTTTCTTTGCAGATATTACTAAAATTTGTCTTTGTCAAAGAAATAATTTGAATATAAATTTCAAGTTGACCTTTGATGGATTACAAATAAACCTAAAAGAAAATTAACTAGCAGTAACTTGAATTTCTTTAGAAATAAATAAAGTGATAAATCTGTTTGTTTATCTTCACGCAATAAGTCAGCAAGATTCAGTTTAAAGTTTCATAATCAAAGATAAGTTCGTGAATATTATCTTAAGAATCATTAATTTTTTATTTATTTATTTAAATCTTTCTAATTCTTTCAAAAATATATACAATAGTAATAATTCAGTTAGGTTAAGTAAGTTCATTATTACTTTTTGATGTTTCTATAGTTATATTTATTAATAATTCTTTATTTATTATTGAATGATTATCTATACTGATACTATACTAAATGACATTTTACATAAATATATGTGAAAGAAATGGTACATGAAAAAGTGAATTGTTCAAAACTCTCGCCATAGACAATAAATATTAAAAATGTATTTTGATATTTCTACCATTCTTTTTACTTATAGTTGGCTTTAGGTATAGGGGTTGCGACAGGATTTTGGTAATTAATATCCAGGTATATTTATGTTTCCGATTTCATGACAAACATGATATCTATGTATATACATTTGTCGGCGTAGGGTAGTTCACGTGAGGCAACTCGTTGTTAGATCCGTCTTGAGCCATATCAGAAAACTGATCTAAATGGGTGGAAACGCAGTAAGGTCGATACAGGAAGATGACCGTTCACACTGCCGTCCGTTTCCTAAGTGAAGCCCGAGAATATTCTGAAGACACTATATATCAGAAGTCAAATGACATTGACAAAACATAATAGTCAAATCAGCTCTGTCACTTCCTGTATCGACCTTACTCAAGCGCACTACTTGACGTTTCCGAAGACTTATAATAGATGGCGTTGTAATCAAAATTGTTGCCTTATCTTTATTCTGCGACATATTTATGTAGGTATGTATACATTCGGTATCTCTTTAATAAATTTATCAAATTCCGTTAAAGTGAGTCCTGAATTCTTTACAATTGTACACGTTTTCATGTAATAGTTACCATAGCGTTAGAATTTCCGACATCGCTTTTGTTATTTTGCCTAAAGAAAATTTTATTAAAAACCTTATTCCCTTTCTTTGCAGATATTTCTAAAATTTGTCTTTGTCAAAGAAATAATTTCAATATAAATTTCAAGTTGACCTTTGATGGATTACAAATAAACCTAAAATAAAATTAACTAGCAGTAACTTAAATTTCTTTAGAAATATATAAACTGATAAATATGTTTGTTTATCTGCACGCAATAAGTCAGCAAGATTCAGTTTAAAGTTTCATAATCAAAGATAAGTTCGTGAATATTATCTTAAGAATCATTAATTTTTTTATTTATTTATTTTAGAATTTAATTATGTATATATGTTATGTATATTCTTTACATATCTATGTATGATTATGTACGTTTTAATTTATCATCTACATTTCGCCGAGCCTTAAGTGCGCCGATTCTTGCCTCTTAGCATAAGGCGTTGGCAATGAAGAATAAATAAATAAATAAATAAATAAATATAAATACTTGAATAGTGAAGGAGTTACCAAAGAACTCGGTGAAATGCTTTGGAATACATAGCTTATTACAATAGGAAGATCGAAGTACCCTGTCATGTGCTATGGAGAGATATTTAAATTCATCTTTGAGATACGAAGGGGAAGAACTATCATTTAAAATGGAGAAAATAACAAGCAAAACTCTGGAAAGCCGCCTCTGCCGAATAGTAAGCCAATTGAGTTGCGAACGATATGGAGAAACGTGGTCATACTTTCGTAAACCAAAAATGTATCTAATACAATTAGGAGTTACCAAAGAACTCGGTGAAATGCTTTGGAATACATAGCTTATTACAATAGGAAGATCGAAGTACCCTGTCATGTGCTATGGAGAGATATTTAAATTCATCTTTGAGATACGAAGGGAAGAACTATCATTTAAAATGGAGAAAATAACAAGCAAAACTCTGGAAAGCCGCCTCTGCCGAATAGTAAGCCAATTGAGTTGCGAACGATATGGAGAAACGTGGTCATACTTTCGTAAACCAAAAATGTATCTAATACAATTGTTAAGAAGGCGTTCCAGCTTGTTTAGAAGATCTTGGGATAAGTCCGGGTAACAAAGATCTGCGTAATCAATTAATGTATTATTAAT
>JAGSMR010000704.1:0-7500 GCA_029286605.1 Sericinus montela
CTAATCCTGCAAGTGATACTGATATCCTGAACGGGCTGTACCGATTTCAAGTGATACTATTCATTTGTTATAGTGCTACGAACGCGGTTGGTTTAGTATATACATAAAAATATTATGAAAGTCCATTTCAAGGATTGATTCACAGGCTTTCGCGGTCATTCAGGCGGAATTGGCTGTCAACTTTGTCACCAGTTGCTTATTTTAATCTGGTATTTTTCGAGATGGGTGGTGGTGAAACCTCTGTCGCCTCTCTGAGCACTCACGGACAGAGGAAGGATTCGTATGCATGTAAATCATCAACCCCTAGCTTCGATTTAGGAGATGCCTTCACAAGCCAATCCAAAGAAAGTCACGATAGCCAATCTTTAATCTTAAAACTACTTGAGAAGTTGTTATAAGTTTAAAATCTACAAACTCTAACTCTGCCCTCATTGTACATATTAGTAATACTTATCTCTGTTTGATAATATTATTGTTGAAAGATACACGAGCTTATAATAAGTATGAAGACGCATTATCTACACTGGTGTGCGAGATAAAGTTAAGTAAAGGTAGTGTAATTTGGCTATGACAGGTCATATTCAATACTAAAATACTAAAAGTATAAAACATCAAAGCCTCAACCTCTTAAATGAAACATACATCTAGAGATGAAGTAGGTAATCGATAAATGTTGTCATTCAATAATGACCTTTCAACTAACAAAGTGTAATTGCAATATCTCATGTGACATGTACTTCTTATCATGATCATCGTCATCACATAACAGTCTAACAGAAGTCTACTGCTGAACACGCCTCTCCTAAGGATCGCCACATAGAAAGGTCCTGTCATTTGCACCCATCGACTTCCCGCAATGTTTGCAGGTCATCCGCAGCATCTTGCAGGAGACAGTCTAATACAGACAGTTATAATCATTGACAAAGAAAAATATATTAATTAATAATACGGAATTAAATAAGTAGAAATTCATTAATTAATTTAAAGAATTCATTAGTTAATTTATAATATACTTAATACTTTATAGAAATATGTATATATATCAACAAAATCAAATTGCTATATACTCTTTCAAGGTGTGTAAATATTTTTAAGAACTCCAAATGAATTTCTTTTCTCCCAATGTGTACATATAAATAAATTAATAAATACGTTAATATGACACCTCGGCTGAAGTGATGTGACTAATGTCTAGAGAAAAGAATTAAAATTATATTTCAACATTATAAATTTCTTTCGCCTGTTTATCTCCGCTAGAGATAGAATCTGTGTCGATGAACGAATTCAAATTCTTATTCACAATGAATAAATACACACATACTGTTGTCAAGGGTCAGACAAATCAAAATCAAACCCAGACTTCAATAAATGTTTTATTGATCCACACTAACAACATTAATTAAATATGAAAACAAATGTAGTTTTTAATTGTATATTGCATCATATCAAACATGGTTGCAGCATCGAATGCTCCTGGCTAGTTTGCAAATACAACATCAAATTTAAGCCAATGTTAAAATAATATTCATTGATATTATTAAAAGTATCATTTTTATAAAATGGGCGAATATTAATCTAATTAAATGTTTCACTATTAATTTATACAATTATCTATTAAAACTTAGTAAACTTTAATTAAATAGTTTAACTTGTACACTAGACATCTATCAAAACAACGTTCCTTTTAAAATAATGTTAGATAGTGTTATTATATAAAATCCTATTACAGTACTATTTTATAAATAGCCTCAGTATATTAAAATTAAATATAAAAACTATTGGATTTACAATTATCCCTTAAAACTATATAAACTTTAATTAACATAATAGCTTTGAACACTGAAAATTTGTCAAAACAATATCTCTTTTTGAAACATGTTAAAATACCATTGGACACATCGCCTGGTCACATTTGGTTTGAATAATTAACTATAATTTATAATTATATCTTGAGCTCTCTAAACATTAATTAACTTAACGATACATACGTAAAACATACATTGATATGTTGAAATCACATTTATAAATGTCTCATGCGTAAATATGAAACTCACTTGTTATGGAATAAGAAACAATGAATGGGCCTAAATGCTAGAAGTCCCACAGACATACATAGAAAAGAGTAGTTACTCTTTAAGATTTTCCATTTAGTCCCCTTTTAAGGAATAATATCATCATAGATGCCCAAGGAATAATACCGTCCTAAGTACAAATGTTGGGTTAGGTTATGTATTAGGTTGGGTTGCGAGGGTGTCTGGTGGTGCGATCGCCGTCTGCCTGCCAGAGCGTGGCGATTACGGCATGTGAGGAGCCTATGTCAGCAGTGGACTGCAAGCTGTTATGTGTGTGTACGTATATATATGTAATGTATATAAGTCGAAAGTAATATAGCTTTTATCGGTGCAGCATCTAAATGCATCCAAGCTTAGTTATTGTAACAGCCTTCGACTAAATACTGCCCCTGCAGCTCTTCTCACTTGAAGTTTTGTAGTTAACGCGGGAAACCCTAATTATTGTTTCTAAAATACTGCTATGTAGTTACACCTTACAACATCAGCTACCGCCAGTAGTCGGTAAAATCGGTCCAGACGTTTCAGATGTCTGTCCGTTTGTTCAGCTAGTCTCTGGGGCAGCTGAACCGATTTCAACAGGATATACACTGGCGAAGCTGTTGCAATGTCAGCCAGGCTAGTAGGCATTTTTTATTTTAGAAACATATTCACATATATTCCTCCAATACGGGGAGGTAGACAGAAGTCTAGACACGATTAATCCTTCCGACCACCTTTCACCAGAGATTTGGGACAACGTGACCTTGGTAGCAGAGAAACATCGTCATTTTGCGTAGATTGTTAGAGAAATAAAACAGTTAAAACATAATAAGTTCATTTATTATAAAATATAACACAATACAACAAATTATTACTAAATTTCTTAGTTCGGAGGGCTAGTTTAATTCAGGTTTCAGCTCAATTTCAATATCGCATCATCGTTCGTATTGACTAGATCCAGGGCTCCCAGATTGGACCGGGCGACGCCGAGGTCGTTGGTGTCTGTGCAGTGGCGCAGCAACGGATGCCTGACTTGAGGAACGTGCAAATATCTTAACGTTTAAAGTTTTATTTGTTTTTGCGCTTTGTTTATATCAGTTAGAATATTAATTATATCAGTTGGGGAACTAGATATCAGTTATAAAGTGCTCTGATATCCCGTTACATCTTTACGAGTATATTATGTAACCGGTGTTAGGAGCTAGCCCAAACAAAATGAGCTAATCCTGCAGAAGTGATACTGATATCTGGAACGGGCTGTACCGATTTCAGTGATACTATTCATTTTGTTATAGTGCTACAGACATGATTGGTTAGTATATACATAAAAACAGCCTATAAAGTCCATTTTCAGGATTGATTCTGACTTCTCTGCGGTCATTCAGGCAGATTAGCGCGTCGCTTTGTCACCAGTTTATGGCCCCAATCTGGTATTTTTCGAGATAGGTAGGGTAGGTAGGGCTCTCCCTCTGTCGCCTCTCTAAACTCACGGACAGGAGAGTTCGTATGCACATGTAATCATCAACCCCTACCTTCGATTTAGAGATGCCTTCACAAGCCAATCCAAAGAAGAAGTCACGATAGCCAATCTTTAATCTTAAAACTACTTGAAGTTTTATATAAGTTTAAATCCCTAGAAACTCTAACTCCTTACTCACTGTACATATTATAGGTGGCTACTTGCTCTCTGTTTAAATAATGTTAATGTTGAAAGATACGAGAAACGCATAATAAGTATGAGAACACGATATCTACACTGAATGCATAGAGATAAAAGTTAAGTAAAAATTAATTATAATTTGCGTGTATGACAGGTCATATTATTCAATACTAAAATACTAAAAAAGTATAAAACATCAAAGCCTCAATATATTTAAACAGAAACATACATCTAGGATAGTAGACCAATCGATAAATGTTGTCATTCAATAAATGACCTTTCGCTAACAAAGTGTAATTGCAATATCTCATGTGACATGTGCTTCTTATCATGATCATCGTCATCATAACAGTCTAACAGAAGTCTATTTATGAACATACACTCTGGGATCGCCATAGAAAGGTCTGTGTCATTTGCACCATCTGACTTCCGCAATGTTCTGCAGGTCCGTCTCAGCATCTTGCAGGAGACAGTCTAATACAGACAGATGCATAATCAGTGACTAAGAAAAATATATTAATTAATAATAATACAAAATTAAATAAGTAAAATTCATTAGTTAATTTATAATATACTTAATATATTATACTTTATAGAAATATGTATATATATCAACAAAATCAAATTGCTATATACTCTTTCAAAGGTGTGTAAATATTTTTAAGAACTTCAAATAGAATTTATATTCTTTTCTCAATGTATGTACATATAAATAAATTAATAAATACGTTAATATGACACCTCGGCTGAAGTGATCGTGCCCGACTAATGTCTAGGAAAAATTAAAATTATATTTCCAACATTATAAAATTTCTTTCATACTGTTTATCTCCGCTAGAGATAGAATCTGTGTCGATAGACGAATTTAAATTCTTATTCCAATGAATAAATACACACATACTGTTGTCAAGGTCAGACAAATCAAAATCAAACTTAGACTTCAATAAATGTTTATTGATCCACTAACAACATTAATTAAAATATGAAAACAAATGTAGTTTTTAATTGTATGTTGCGTCTAACATCAAACATGGTTGCAGCATCGAATGCTCCTGGCTGGTTGCAAATACAACATCAAATTTAAGCCAATGTTAAAATAATATTATTACGATGATATTATAGTATCATTTTTATAAATAGGCCGAATATTAATCTAAATTAAATGTTTTCCTATTAATTTATACAATTATCTATTAAAACTTAGTAAACTTTAATTGACTTTGCTTGAACACTGAACATCTATCAAAAACAACGATACTTAAAACCAATATTATTAAGATAGTGTTATTATATAAGAAATCTTATACAAGTACTAATACATAAAAATAGCCTCAGTATATTAAAATTAAATATTAAAACAATGGATTTCGTTATCATAAAACTATGTAAACATTAATTAACGCAATAGCTTTGAACACTGAAAATTTATCAAAAAACAATATCTCTTTTAGGCTTAATAAATACCATTGGACACATCGCCTTAGTCACATTTCAGATTGAATAATTAACGCTATGAATTTGTAATTATATCTTAAGGCTCTCTAAACATTAATTAACAACATTTATACGTAAAACATACATTGATATGTTGAAAATCACATACATTGCTCCGATATGTCTCATGAGTAAGTAGCAAACTCCTTGTGTTATGGAATAGGAAACAATGAATAGGCCACAAATACAGTCGAGACATATGAAAAGTAGATTTACTCTTTAGATTTTCCCTTTATCTATATGCCCCAAGGAGTAATATCATCATAGATGCCCCATGGAATAATACCGTCCTAAGTACAAATGTTGGGATTTAGGTTATGTGTTAGGTTAGGTTGCGAGGGTGTCTGGTGGTGCAGTAGCCAATCTGCCTGCCAAGCGTGGCGATTACGGCACGCGAGGAGGAGCCTATGTCAGCCAGTCGACTACTGCAAGCTGTTATGTGTGTACGTTATATATATGTGTAATGTATAAGTCGAAAGTAATATAAGCTTTGTCGGTGCAGCATCTAAGTATTAAGAAATAAGCTTAGTTATTGTAACAACCTTCGACTAAATACCCCCCCTGCATTTCTCGCGGTTTTTTGTAGTTAACGCAGAAACCCTAATTATTATTGTTTCTAAAATATAATGCTAGCCTTAGTTACACCTTGCTTTATCAGCTACCGCCAGTGAAAGTCCCGTCAAAATCGGTCCAGACGTTTCAGATGTCTGTCCAGTTTGTTCGGCTATTCTGAGACGGCTAGACCAATTTCAACGGGATATACACTACAACGAAAGCTATTTTGTGTGGCGTAACGTGGGCTGGTAATTTTATTTTAGAAACATATTCACATATATATTCCTCCAATACGAGGTAGACAGAAGTCTGAACGATTACGTCCTTCCGACCCACCTTTCACCGAAGATTTTGGGACAACGTGACAGGTAGCAGCCCGAGCTTATCGTCGTTTTTGCGTAGATTGTTAGAAATAAAACAGTTAAAACATGTCAGTTTCCATTTATTATAAAATATAACACAATACAACAAATTATTACTAAATTTCTTGGTCGGAGAGGACCTTAGTTTTTAATTCAGGTTTCAGCTCCAATTTCAATATCGCATCGCATCGTTCGTGACTAGATCCAGAATCCCCAATTGGACCTGGTGACGCCGAGGACGTGGGGGGTCTGTGCAGTGGCGCAGCTCGGATACCCTGGCGAAGAACGTGCAAATATCTTAACGTTTTAAAGTTTTTGTTTTTGCACTTTGTTTATATATATCAATTAGAATATTAATTATGTCATGGTTAGGAACTAGATATCAGTTACGCTATAAAGTGCTCTGATATATCCGTTACATCTTTACGAGGTATATTATCTTAATACCGGTGTTGGGAGCTAGCCCAAACAAAGTGGGCTAATCCTGCAAGTGATACTGATATCACCAAGAACGGGCTGTACCGATTTCAGTGATACTATTCATTTTGTTATAGTGCTACGGAGCGCGGTTAGTTGAAATATATACATAAAACAGCCTATGAAAGTCCATTCAGGATTGATTCTACCTGAGCTTCTCGCGGTCATTCAGGCAGATTGGCGATCGCTTTGTCACCAGTTTGCTTATTTTAATCTGGTATTTTCGAGATAGGTAGGAGTGAGTGGGGCTCTCCCTCTGTCTGCGCCTCTCCTAAAACTCACCCGGACAGAGAGGGATTCGGCCTGCACATGTAAATCATCAACTAGCTTCGATTTAGAGATGCCAACCATAAGCCAATCCAAAGAAAGTCACGATAGCCAATCTTTATCTTAAACTACTTGAAGTTGTTATAAGTTTAAATCTACAAACTCCTAACTCTGCCCCTCACTGTACATATTATAAGTGGCTACTTATCTCTGTTTAAATAATGTTAATATTGAAGATACACGAAAACGCATAATAAATTATGAGAACGCGATATCTACACTGGTGTGTATGAGATAAAGTTAGTAAATTAGTGTAATTTGAAGTATTATGACGGTCTATATTCAATACTAAAATACTAAAAGTATAAAACATCAAAATCTCAATATATTTAAACAAGAAACTACATCTAGAGATGGTAGACCAATCGATAAATGTTGTCATTCAATAAATGACCTTTCAACTAACAAAGTGTAATTGCAATATCTCATGTGACGTATGCTTCTTATCATGATCATCGTCATCATAACAGTCTAACAGAAGTCTGCACGCTGAACAGCCACGCCTCTCCTAAGGATCGCCACATAGAAGGTCCTGTGTCATTTGCACCCATCGACTTCCCACCAATGTTCTGCA
>JAGSMR010000704.1:12500-19968 GCA_029286605.1 Sericinus montela
GTAAAGGTTCACATTATGACTGCGGGTGCTATCGGGCGATCAGCTTGACCAGTTTAGCAAGTAAAGTTTACTCGAAGGTTTTGACACGTAGGATGCAAGAGAAATCGGAAAGATTTCTATGGGAGGCACAATGCGGATTTAGACCCGGAAGAGGATGCACGGATCAAATGTTTTCTCTCCGCATGATCACGGAGAAGCTTCTGGCTGCTAACCAGAAGATTTTCTGTGCTTTGTGGATCTTGAGAAAGCATTTGATAAGGTTGTAAGGAAGAAAATGTGGGAACTGTTGCCGGGGTATGGTGTGGATGGTCGATTGCTAAGGGCTGTGCAGTCACTTTACTGTGACTGTAAAGCCTGTGTGCAGGGCATGACCTGTCACCCATGTTTAGCGTCAAACGGGCGTAAAACAGGGTTGTGTCATGTCTTCCTGGCTATTCATACTGTATCTCGACAGCTGTTTACAGAAGCTGAAAGATAGCTGTTTGGGTGTGAAATTGGGTGACATAAAAGTAAATTGTCTGCTTTATGCTGATGATGCAGTGCTTATAGCACCATCAGAGGCAGAACTGCAGGCATTAGTCACGTGTATGAAAGAAGAATGTGAAATTAATGGTCTCCGTTTGAATGCTAATAAAACTAAGGTTCTGGTATTTGAAAGGGACGAAGAAAGAACGAAGTGCGAAATTTGGGTAAATCAGGAATGTCTAGAACAGGTGAATGAAATTGTATACTTGGGGAGTGCGTTTAGCCGGGATGGAAGATGTGATTTAGATGTGGACAGGCGTGTCGCTGCCGGGAACAAAGTCAATGGTGCCTGACTGCGTTAATCAAAGGCAAGGCGTTGTGAAAAGTGCACGCCTTGCAATACATAACAGTGTTGGTACCGACTTTGTTATATGGCAGCGAAACCTGGTATGCCAGAAGAAGCATAAAAGCAGGTTGAATGCAGTGGAGATGCGATCTCTTCGTAAAATGTGCGGCCTTACCATGGCCGACCGAAAGCGAAACGAAGAGATTCGCAATATGGCAGGTTTGAAAGATGACCTTGTCTCAAAAATGGATAAGGGCGTGCTTCGATGGTTTGGGCACGTTGAGCGAATGAGTGAAGACCGAATGGTGAAGAAAATATATAGCGCGAAAGTTAATATTAAAGGTGTCGAGGTAGACCGAGATTAACTTTCGAAGACCATGTGAGCAAATTGCTCGAAGAGGAGGGTCAAAGGTACTCGGATACCTAGACGTGCATGTATGAAGAAGATGATGAATCTGAAAGAAGCGAAAAGAAGTATGTAGGGATCGTGACACTTGGCGATCTGTTCTCTCTAGCTACCCGTCAGGGGATTGTGCGTGAAGATAAATAAATAAATAAATAAATATTTTAAAGTTTTTTTGTTTTGCACTTTGTTTATATATATCAATTAGAATATTAATTATGTCATGGTTAGGAACTAGATATCAGTTACGTTATAAAAGTGCTCTGATATATCCCGTTACATCTTTACAGTATCTTATCTTAACCGGTGTTAGGAGCTAGCCCAAACAAAATGAGCTAATCCTGCAAGTGATACTGATATCACAGAACGGGCTGCCATAGGATTTCAGTGATACTATTCATTTTGTTATGGTGCTACCGAACATGACAGTTTGAAATATATACATAAAACAGCCTATGAAAGTCCATTTCAGGATTGATTACAGGCTTCTCGCAGATCATTCAGGCAGTTAGCGGTCGCTTTGTCCGCAGTTGCTTATTTTAAATCTTGAGGTATTTTCGAGATAGGTGGGGTAGGTGGGGCTCTCCTCTGTCGCCTCTCTAAAACTCCTGGACAGAGGATTCAGTACATGTAAATCATCAACTAGCTTCCGATTTAGGTTGCCTTCACAAGCCAATCCAAAGTGCGATGATAGCCAATCTTTAATCTTAAAACTACTTGGAAGTTGTTATGGTTTAAATCCTAGAAACTCTAACTCTTCCCTCATAACACATATTATAGGTGGCTACTTATCTCTGTTTAAATAATGTTAATGTTGAAAGATACACGAAAACTATATAATAAGTATACAGAACTTTGATATCCACTGGTGTTACATGAGATAAAGTTAGTAAAATTAATTATAATTTGCAGTGTATATGACAGGTCATATTCAATACTAAAATACTTAAAAAGTATAAAACATCAAAATCTCAATAAACCCAAACGAAACATACATCCTAGAGATGGTAGACCAATCGATAAATGTTGTCATTCAATAAATGACCTTTCAACTAACAAAGTGTAATTGCAATATCTCATGTGACATGTACTTCTTATCATGATCATCGTCATCATAACAGTCTAACAGAATACTGCTGAACATGCACTTTCTCCTAAGGATCGCCACATACAAGAAAGGTCCTGTGTCATTTGCACCCATCGACTTCCCGCAATGTTCTGCAGGTCGTCGCAGCATCTTGCGGGAGACAGTCTAATACAGACAGTGCTTAATCAGTGACTAAGAAAAATATATTAATTAATAATACAAAATTAAATAAGTAAAGGGAATTCATTAATTTATTTAAAAATTCATTAATTAATTTTATAATATATAATAATATATATATATATATATATATATATATATATATATATATATATATATATATATATATATATATATATATATATATATATATATATATATATATATATATATATATATATATATATATATATATATATATATATATATATATATATATATATATATATATATATATATATATATATATATATATATATATATATATATATATATATATATATATATATATATATATATATATATATATATATATATATATATATATATATATATATATATATATATATATATATATATATATATATATATATATATATATATATATATATATATATATATATATATATATATATATATATATATATATATATATATATATATATATATATATATATATATATATATATATATATATATATATATATATATATATATATATATATATATATATATATATATATATATATATATATATATATATATATATATATATATATATATATATATATATATATATATATATATATATATATATATATATATATATATATATATATATATATATATATATATATATATATATATATATATATATATATATATATATATATATATATATATATATATATATATATATATATATATATATATATATATATATATATATATATATATATATATATATATATATATATATATATATATATATATATATATATATATATATATATATATATATATATATATATATATATATATATATATATATATATATATATATATATATATATATATATATATATATATATATATATATATATATATATATATATATATATATATATATATATATATATATATATATATATATATATATATATATATATATATATATATATATATATATATATATATATATATATATATATATATATATATATATATATATATATATATATATATATATATATATATATATATATATATATATATATATATATATATATATATATATATATATATATATATATATATATATATATATATATATATATATATATATATATATATATATATATATATATATATATATATATATATATATATATATATATATATATATATATATATATATATATATATATATATATATATATATATATATATATATATATATATATATATATATATATATATATATATATATATATATATATATATATATATATATATATATATATATATATATATATATATATATATATATATATATATATATATATATATATATATATATATATATATATATATATATATATATATATATATATATATATATATATATATATATATATATATATATATATATATATATATATATATATATATATATATATATATATATATATATATATATATATATATATATATATATATATATATATATATATATATTAAAAACAATGGATTTACAATTGTCCCTTAAAACTATGTAAACGTTAATTAACGCAATGACTTTGAACACTGAAAAAATTGTCAAAAACAATACTCTCTTTTTTTAGGCTTATGTTAAAAATACCATTGGACACATCGCCTTAGTCACATTTGGATTGAATAATTAACTATGAATTTGTAATTATATCTAAGGCTCTCTAAACATTAATTAACCAACGATACATACGTAGAAACATACGTTGATATGTTGAAAATCACATACATTGCTCCAATGTCTCATGCGTAAACAACAATCTCACTTGTGTTATGGAATAAGAAACAATGAATGGGCCACAAATACCCAGTCGAGACATGTAGAAAAAGTAGATTTACTCTTTAAGGTTTTCCTTTAGTCTATATGTACCCCAAGGAATAATATCATCATAGATGCCCCCAAGGAATAATACCGTCCTAAGTACAAATGTTAGGTTAGGTTATGTTAGGTTGGGTTGCGGAGGGTGTCGGTAGTGCGATCGCCAATCTGCCTGCCAAGCGTGTGATTACGGCACGCGAGGAGGGCCTATGTCCAACCAGTGGACTACTGCAAGCTGTTATGTGTGTACGTTATATATATGTGTAATGTATAAGTCAGTAATATAAGCACTTTTGTCCGGTGCAGCATCTAAGTAAGTAAGCTTGGTTGCATTTGTGACCACTGACTAAATGCTGCCCTGCAGCTCTTCTCGCGGTTTTGTGGTTAACGCGAAACCCTAATTATTGTTTCTAAAATATTTTAGCCTTGGTTGCACCTTACACAACATCAGCTACCGCCAGTAGAGATACCGTCAGAAATCGGTCCAGACGTTTCAGATGTCTGTCCGTTTGTTCCGGCTAGTCTCTGAGACGACTAGACCGATTTCAACAGGATATACACTGGCGAAATGAATTTTTCGTGGCGTTACGTGAGCTGGTAGGCGATTTTATTTTAGAAACATATTCCTATATTCCTCCAATACAGGGTGAGCTGAAGTCACAGACGATTAAATCCTTCCGACCCACCTTCACCGAAGGTTTGGGACAACGTGACGGTAGCGGGCGAGATTATCGTCTCGTTTGCGTAGATTGTTAGAGAAATAAAACAGTTAAAACATGTCGGTTTCCATTTATTATAAAAATATAACACAATACAACAAATTATTACTAAATTTCTTAGTTCGGAGGGACATAGTTTTTTAATTCGAGTTTCAGCTCAATTTCAATTATCGCATCACGCCGTTCTGACTAGATCCAGGGCTCCCAATTGGACCTGGTGACGCCGAGACGTGGGGGTCTGTGCAGTGGCGCAAGCAGCTCGGATACCTGAGAACATTGGAAATATCTTAACGTTTTAAAGTTTTTTATTTGTTTTGCACTTTGTTTATATATCAATTAGAATATTTATTATGTCATGGTTAGGAACTAGATATCAGTTGCGTTATAAAGGTGCTCTGATATATCCCGTTACATCTTTACGAGTATATTATCTTAACCGGTGTTAGGAGCTAGCCCAAACAAAATGAGCTAATCCTGCAAGTGATACTGATATCACAGAACAGGCTGTACCGATTTCAGTGATACTATTCATTTTGTTATAGTGCTACGAACGCAGTTGGTTGAAATATACATAAAACCTATGAAAGTCCATTTCAGGATTGATTCTACAGGCTTCTCGCGGTCATTCAGGCAGATTAGCGATCGCTTTGTCACCAGTTGCTTATTTTAATCTGGTATTTTTCGGAATAGGTAAGTGGGTAGGGCTCTCCTCTGTCGCCTCTCTAAAACTCACGGACAGAGAGATTCGTATGCACATATAAATCATCAACCCCTAAGCTGATTTAGAATGCCTTAAAAGCCAATCCAAGAAAGTCCACGTGTAATCTTTAATCTTAAAACTACTTGAAGTTGTTATAAGTTAAATCCTACAAACTCTAACTCTGCCCCTCACTGTACGCATATTATAAGTGGCTACTTATCTCTGTTTAAATAATGTTAATATTTAGAAAGTAGAAAACGCATAATAAGTATGAGAACTAACGATATCTACACTACCAATTGTGCATGAGATAAAGTTAGTAAAAATTAGTGTAATTTGCGTGTATGACAGGTCATGTTCATTTCAAATACTAAAAGTATAAAACATCAAATCTCAATATGTTAAACAGAAACATACATCTAGAGATGGTAGACCAATCGATAAATGTTGTCATTCAATAAATGACCTTTCAACTAACAAAGTGTAGTGCAATATCTCAGTAGCAATGTCAATCTTATCATGATCATCGTCATCATAACAAGTCTAACAGAAGTCTACTGCTGAACATACGCCTCTCCTGGGATCGCCACATAGAAGGTCCTGTCATTTGCCATCGACGCAATGTTGCAGGTCGTCGCAGCATCTTGCAGGAGACAGTCTAATACAGCCAGTTGCATAATCGGTGTCTAAGAAAAATATATTAATTAATATTAATACAAATCAACCTGCCAGTATAAGTCGTTGAAATCGGTCTAGCCGTCTCAGAGATTAGCCGGAACGACGGACAGACACCTGAAACGTCTGGACCGATTTTGACGGGACTTTCACTGACGGTAGCTGATGTTGCTCAGAGTGTAACTAAGGCTAGCATTGACTTTAGAAACAATAATTAGGGTTTCGCGTTAACTACAAAACGAGGAAGGCCGCGGGGGGCAGCATTTGAATGAAACATTGCACAGCTGGCTGCTTAGATGCACCGACAAAAGCATGTTGCGCAAACATACATTACACTTATATAACGTACACACATAACAGCTTGCAGTAGTCCACTGCTGGACATGGGCCTCTCATGATGCCGTAATCGCCACGCGGCGGAGCGAATTCCAGCGTCACTACCAGACACACCGCAGCTTCTTCTAACATTTGTACATGGGACGTTATTATTCCTTGGGCATCTATGATGATATTATTCCCTGGGAGTATAAGTCGTTGAAATCGGTCTAGCCGTCTCAGAGATTAGCCGGAACGACGGACAGACACCTGAAACGTCTGGACCGATTTTGACGGGACTTTCACTGACGGTAGCTGATGTTGCTCAGAGTGTAACTAAGGCTAGCATTGACTTTAGAAACAATAATTAGGGTTTCGCGTTAACTACAAAACGAGGAAGGCCGCGGGGGGCAGCATTTGAATGAAACATTGCACAGCTGGCTGCTTAGATGCACCGACAAAAGCATGTTGCGCAAACATACATTACACTTATATAACGTACACACATAACAGCTTGCAGTAGTCCACTGCTGGACATGGGCCTCTCATGATGCCGTAATCGCCACGCGGCGGAGCGAATTCCAGCGTCACTACCAGACACACCGCAGCTTCTTCTAACATTTGTACATGGGACGTTATTATTCCTTGGGCATCTATGATTGAAATCGG
>JAGSMR010000705.1:0-13988 GCA_029286605.1 Sericinus montela
AGCCGTCTCAGAGATTAGCCGGAACGACGGACAGACACCTGAAACGTCTGGACCGATTTTGACGGGACTTTCACTGACGGTAGCTGATGTTGCTCAGAGTGTAACTAAGGCTAGCATTGACTTTAGAAACAATAATTAGGGTTTCGCGTTAACTACAAAACGAGGAAGGCCGCGGGGGGCAGCATTTGAATGAAACATTGCACAGCTGGCTGCTTAGATGCACCGACAAAAGCATGTTGCGCAAACATACATTACACTTATATAACGTACACACATAACAGCTTGCAGTAGTCCACTGCTGGACATGGGCCTCTCATGATGCCGTAATCGCCACGCGGCGGAGCGAATTCCAGCGTCACTACCAGACACACCGCAGCTTCTTCTAACATTTGTACATGGGACGTTATTATTCCTTGGGCATCTATGATGATATTATTCCCTGGGGAACTTCTATGAACTAAAGAGCTTAAAGTAAATCTACTTTTTCTACATGTCTCGGGACTGGGTATTTGTAGCCCATTCGTTGTTTCTTGTTCATAGCACAAGTGAGTTTACTACTTACATTATGAGACATCAGTGCAATGTATGTGATTTTTCAACTATCAATGTATGTTTCTACGTATGTATTGTTGGGTTAATTAATGTTAAGAGGCGAGATATAATTACAAATTCGCCATGATGTTCAATCCAAATGTAACTAAGGCCATTGTAATGTGTCAATAGTATTTTAACATAAGCCTAAAAAAGAGATATTGTTTTGTCTAATTTTTCAGTGTTCATGGCTATTGCGTTGATAATGTTTACATAGTTTTATTGGATAATTATAATCCATTGTTTTTAATATTTAATTTTAATATACTGAGGCTGTTGCCAAAACAGTATTTGTAAAATAAGATTTCTTATATAATAATACTATCTTAACATTGGTTTTAAAAGGGACGTTGTTTTGAAAGATGTTCAGTGTTCAAGTTAAACGGTCAATTATAGTTTACTAAGTTTACTAGATAATTGCTTGTAAATTAATAGTGAAACATTTAATTTAAATTAATATTCGGCCTATTTATAAAAATGGTACTTTTAATAATATTTCTAATGTAAAATATTATATTATTAACTTCAAAGGATCATTAAATAGTGACTAAACTAGCGGGGGTATTCGATGCAACCATGTTTGATGTTAGACGCAACATACAATTAAAAAACTACATTTGTTTCATATTTAATTAATGTTGTTAGTATGGATCAATAAACATTTATTGAAGTCTAAGTTTGATTTGATTTATCTGAACATGACAGCAGTATGCGTGTATTTATTCATTGGAATAAAATTTAAATTCGTCTATCGACACAGTCTATCTCTAGCGGAGATAAAACAGGCGAAAAATTTTTTATAATATTGGAAATACAATGTTAACTCTTTCCTAGACATTGGTCGGGCACGATCACCTCAGTTCTAGGTGTCATAATAGCATGTTGTTGTTATTTGTGTATATCTACATACATTGGAAAAGAATATAAAATTCTCATTTGAAGTTCTTAAAATGTTTACACACTTGAAAGAGTATATAGCAATTTGATTTTGTTGATATATATACGCTATTTCTATAAAGTATATTATATTAAGTATATTATAAATTAATGAATTCTTTAAATTAATAAATGAATTCTTTACTTATTTAATTTTGTATTATTATTAATTATATATCTTTCTTAGTCAATGATTATACAACTGTCTGCTGTATTAGAATGTCTCCCGCAAGATGCTGCGACGGCCTGCGAACATTGCAGGAAGTCCGATCAGAGTGCAAATGACACCGGACCTTTCCTATGTGGCGGCGATACTTGGGAGGTATGTTCAGCAGTAGACTTCTGTTTAGACTGTTACTTGATGACATTGATCATGATAAGAGTACATGTCACATGAGATATTACGAGTACACTTTGTTAGATGAAAGGTCATTTATTGAATGACCTGTTTATCGATTGGTCTACACCATCTTTAGATGTGTTTCTGTTTAAATATATATTGAGATTTTTTGATGTTTTATACTTTTAGTAGTATTTTATTATTGAATATGACTTGTCATACATAAATTACACTCATTTTTTATAACATTATCACATGCACCAGTGGCATATAGATATCGCAATCGCCTTGTGTAAATTTTTCGTGTCTTTCAACATTAACATTATTAAAACAGAGATAAGTATTCTTATAATATGTACAGTGAGGAGCAGAGTTAAAGTTTCTAAGTTTAAACTTATAACAACTTCCAAGTAGTTTCAAGATTAAAGATTGGCTATCGTGACTTTCTTGGATTGGCTTGGCAGAGGCACCTCTAAATACTCTACATCAGTGCATGGGACAGCTCATGCGCCGTTCCAGGGGCTAGTGCGCAGCAGGGAGGGGCGCCCACTCCCGGGACAACACAACTGCAGCGTGGAGAGCAGTCTGAAACTGACCCCGCTAGCTTAGTTGCTAGCGACCCCGATCTTCGAAGCTAAGGGGTTGATGATTTACATGTGCATACAGATCCTCTCTGTCCGTGGAGTGTCTCGAGAGGCGACAGGGGAGAGCCCTACCTATCTCGAAAAATACTGATTAAATGATCAAACTGGTGATAAAGCGATCGCCAATCAGCTGAATGATCACGGCCATAAAATCAATCCTGAAATGGTTTCATAGGCTGTTTTTGTGTATATACTCAAACTAACCCGTTCGTATACTATAACACAATGAATAGTATCACTGAAATCGGTGAGGCCCGTTCTGTGATATCAGTATCACTGCAGGATAGCTCATTTTGTTTGGGCTAGCTCTAACACCGGTTAGATAATATATAAAGATGTGAATGGATGTGGACAGGATATATCAGAGCACTTTGTTACGTAACTGATATCTAGTTCCTGTACGTGGTGTCTTCAGCATTTTAAAGGCATAGAATATTGCGACACTCCTTGAGTATCCAAACTGCTGCGCCTGCACGGACCCCACGTCTCCGGCGTCACCAGGTCAGTGGGAGCCCTGGATCTGGTCTGAACGATGCGATGCGATATTGAAATTGGTGAAACTCTGAGTAAAACTATGTCCTTTCCAGACTAAGAAATTTACTAATAATTTGTTGTATTGTGTTATATTTTTATAATAAATGGAAACTGACATGTTTTAACTGTTTTATTCTTTAACAATCTACGCAAAAAAGCAACGATAAACAGTGCTGTCGTTGTCCAAAATCTTCGGTGAAAAGGTGGGTCGGAAGAGTTTAATCGTCTAGACTTCTGTCTACCTCTGTATTGGAGGAATGTATGTGAATATGTTTCTAAAATAGTATACGATCCCACGTTACGCCACAAAAAAATCAGCTTTCTGATGTAAGTCCCATTGAAATCCGGTTAGCATCTCAGAGATTAGCCGGAACAAACGGACAGACACCTGGAAACGTCTCGACAGTTTGACGGGACTTTCACTGGCGGTAGCTGATGTTGTAAGAATAACTTAAAATGCGCGTATTTTAGAAACAATAATTGAGATTTCGCGTTAACTACAAAACCCGACCACTGAGGCAGCATTGGTCAGTGTTACACAACTAAGCTTACCCATGAATGCTGCGACAAAAGCTTATGTTACTTTCGACTTATACATTACACTTATATAACGTACACACATAACAGCTTGCAGTAGTCACTGGACGCAGGCCTCGCGTACCGTAATCGCCACGCTTGGCGGGCAGATTGGCGATCTTTTGCAAACCTCGCAACCCTTCTTATAACCTAACCTAACGACATGTAGGACTGGGTATTAGACTATAGGGCATATAGACTAAAGGAAAATCTTAAAGTAAATCTACTTTTCATGTCTCAGGACTGGGTGGTGTGGCTTACATTCGTTGTTCCTTCTTCACATCATAACACAAGTGAGTTTACTACTTACGCATGAGACATCAGTGCAATGTATGTGATTTTCAACCTATCAATGTAACTTCTACGTATGTATTGCTGGGTTGAGTAATGTTAAGAAACCTTGAGATATGTTTACAAATTCATGCTTAATTATTCAATCAAAATGTAACTATGAGCCATTTGTAGCCATGTGTCCCAATGGTATTTTAACATAAGCCTAAAAGAGATATTGTTTGTCTAATTTTTGATGTTCATAGCTATTGCGTTAATTAATATTTATAGTTTCAATGGATATAAATCCATTGTATTTAATATTAATTTTAATATACTGGGCTATCTATAAAAACAGTATTGTAATAAGATTTCTTATAAAATAATACTATCTTAACATTGGTTTTTAAAAGGGACGTTGTTTTGAAAAGATGTTCAGTGTTCAAATTGAAGCGGTCAATTATAGTTTACTAGTTTTACTGAATATGTATAAATCAATAGGTAAAACATTTAATTTAAATTAATATTCGGCTATTTATAAATGGTACTTTTAATAATATTTCAATATGAAAATATTATATTAACATTGGCTTAAAAGGGATGTTGTATTGACAAACTAGCCCAGGGGCATTCGATGCTGCAACCATGTTTGATGTTAGACGCAACATACAATTAAAGAAAACTTCATTTGTTTTCATATTTTAATTAATGTTATTAGTATGGATCAATAAACATTTATTGAAGTCTAAGTTTGATTTTGATTTGTCTGAACCTTGACAACAGTATGGTATTTATTCATTGGAATAAGAATTTAAATTAATCTATCGACTGAGAGTCTGTCTCTAGCGGAGATAAAACAGGCGAAGAAATTTTTATAATGTTGGAAATACAATGTACTCTTTCCTAGACATTGAAAGTCAGGCACGATCACCTCAGTTCTAGAGTGTCATAACGTATTTATTTATTTATTTGCTTGTATATCTACATACATTGGAGAAAAGAATATAAAATTCTCATTTGAAGTTCTTAAAAATATTTACACCTTGAAAAGAGTATATAGCAATTTGATTTTTGTTGATATATATACATATTTCTATAAAAGTATATTATATTAAGTATTATAAGGTAACTAATGAATTCTTTAAATTAATAAATGAATTCTTTACTTATTTAATTTTGTATTATTATTAATTAATATCTTTCTTAGTCAATGATTATACAACTGTCTGTATTAGAATGTCTCCCGCAAGATGCGACGACCTGCAGAACATTGCGGGAAGTCGATGGAGTGCAAATGACACGGACCTTTCTATGTGGCGTGCTTAGGAGGAGGCGTATGTTCAGCAGTAGACTTCTGTTAGACTGTTATGATGACGATGATCATGATAAAGTACATCACATGAGATATTGCAATTACACTTTGTTAGATGAAAGGTCATTTGTTGAATGACAACATTTATCGATTAGTCTACCATCTTTAGATGTATGTTTCTGTTTTGATATATTGAGATTTTGATGTTTATACTTTTAGTATTTTATTGTGGAATATGACTTGTCATACACCATAAATTACACTCATTTTTTACTAACATCACATGCACCAGTGTACATATAGATATCGCAATCTCATACTTATTATGCGTTTTCGTGTATCTTTCCAACGTTAACATAATTAAAACGAGATAAGTAGCTACTTATAATATGTACAGTGGACAAATTTGAAGTTTCTAGGATTTAAACTTATAACAACTTCAAGTAGTTTCAAGATTAAAGATTGGCTATCGGCGACTTTCTTGGATTGACATGAGGCACCTCTAATCTCTATGTACGTCAATTGCACTTGGACGGCTGTCGCCGTTCCGGGGGCTGGTGCGCGGCGGGAGGGCAGCGCCCACTCCCGGGACAGGCACTGGCACGGCGTGGAGGGCAGGTCACAAACTGGCCCCGTAGCTTAGTTGCTATAGCGACCCCGTCTTCGAAGCTGAGGGGTTGATGATTTACATGTGCATACAGATCCTCTCTGTCCGTGAGTGTCTCGAGAGGCAGCGACAGAGGAGAGCCCTACCTACCCTACCTATCTCTCGAAAAATACCAGATTAAAATGATCAAACTGGTGACAAAGCGATCGCCAATCGGCCTGAATGATCGCGAAATGCGAATCAATCACAGGAAATGGACTTTCATAGGCTGTTTTTATGTATATACTCAAACTAACGTTCGTAGCACTATAACACAATGAATGTAGTATCACACAAATCAGTGAGAGCCCGTTCTGTGATATCGATATCACTTGCAGGATTAGCTCATTTTTATTTGGGCTAGCTCTAACACCGGTAGATAATATACTCATAAAATGTGAATGGATGTGAGAATAACGAGATATATCCGAGCACTTTGTTACGTAACTGATATCTAGTTCCTAACCATGACATAATTAATATTCTAAATGATATATAAACATTTTAAAACATAAAGATATTTGCACGTTCTCATGAGTATCCAAGCTGCTGCATGCTGCACGGACCCCACGTCCTCAGCGTCACCAGGTCAATTGAGAGCCCTGGATCTAGTCACGAACGATGCGATGCGATGTGAGGTGAGCTGAAACTCTAATTAAAACTATGTCGCTTTCCGAACTAAAGAATTTACTAATATTTATTTGTATTGTGTTATATTTTATAATAAATGGGGAAACTGACATGTTTTAACTGTTTATTCTTTAACAATCTACGCAAAGAAACAACATTAAGCTCGTCGCTACCTGTCACGTTGTCCCAAAATCTTCGGTGAAAGGTGGGTCGGAAGGATTTAGTAGTCTAGACTGTCTACCTCTGTATTGGAAGATATTGGCAAAGATATGTTTCTAAAATAAAAAGTAGCCTACGATCCACGTTACGCCACAAAAAAATCAGCTTTCTGAGTGTAAGTCCCGTTGAAATCGGTCTAGCCGTCTCTTACTTACTTAGATGCTGCACCGACAAAAAGCTTATGTTACTTTCGACGCCATTACCTTATATAACGTACACATAACAGCTTGCAGTAGTCCACTGCTGGACGCGACCTCTCGCGTACGTAATCGCCACGCTTGGCGAGGGCAGATTGGCAAATCACTACCAGACACCTCACCTTCCTAACCTAGCACTTAACCTAACCTAACATTTGTACTTAGGACGTTGTTAGACTATAGGGGCATATAGACTAAAGGAAAATCTTAAGTAAATCTACTTTTCTACATGTCTCAGGACTGGTGGTATGACTACATTCGTTGTTTCTTATTCACATCATAACACAATTGAGTTTGCTACTTACGCATGAGACATCGGTGCAGTATTAACGATTTTCAACCTATCAATGTGTTTCTACGTATGTATTGCTGGGTTAATTAATGTTAAGAGAGCCTTGAATATAATTACAAATTCATACTTAATTATTCAATCAGAAATATAACTAAGGCCATTGTGGCCATGTGTCAATAATTATTTAACATAAGCCTAAAAGAATATTGTTTTGTATCTAATAATTTTCCAGTGTTCATAGCTGCGTTAATTATTATTTTACATAGTTTCAATGGATAATTATAAATCCATTGTATTTAATGTTAATTTTAATATACTGGGGCTATCTACTAAAAACAGTATTTGTAATAAGATTTCTAACTAAAATAATACTATCTTAACATTGGTTTTAAAAGGACGTTGTTTTGAAAGATGTTCAGTGTTCAAGTTAAACGATTGATTATAGTTTACTAAGTTTTACTAGATAATTGTATAAATCAATAGTGAAACATTTAATTTAAATTAATATTCGGCCTATTTATAAAATGGTACTTTTAATAATAAATATTTCTAATGTAAAAATATTATATTAACATTGGCTCACAAAAGGATGTTATTAAACAAACTAGCCCAGGGGGTATTCGATCTGCAACCATGTTTGATGTTAGACGCAACATACAATTAAAACTTCATTTGTTTTTCCATATTTTAATTAATGTTGTTAGTATGGATCAATATGGAGTCCCGGAAGGATTTAATCACGTCTAGACTTCTGTCTACCTCTGTATTGGAGGAATGTATGTGAATATGTTTCTAAAATAAAAAGTAGTCTACGATCCACGTTACGCCACAAAAAAATCAGCTTTCTGCCAGTGTAAGTCGGTGAAATCGGTCTAGCCGTCTCGAGATTAGCCGGAACAAACGGACAGACACCTGGAAACGTCTGGACGGATTTGACGGGACTTTCACTGGCGGTAGCTGATGTTATGGAGTATGGCAAGGCTAACATTATTTTAGAAACAATAATTAGGGTTTCGCATTGGCTACAAAACCGCGAGAAGAGCCGCAGGGGCGGCAGCATTTAGTCAGGCTGTTACACAGCTAAACTTACTTACTTAGATGCTGCACCGAAAAGAAACTTATGTTACTTTCGACTTATACATTACACTTATATAACGTACACACATAACAGCTTTCAGTAGTCCACTGCTGTCCCGAAAATATCTTCGGTGGAAGGTGGGTCAAAGGATTTAATTGTCTGAACTTACGACCTCTGTCTACCTGTGGTGGGAATTGCGTGAAGATATTTATTA
The DNA here is from genome assembly GCA_029286605.1 of Sericinus montela. NCBI lineage: Eukaryota > Metazoa > Arthropoda > Insecta > Lepidoptera > Papilionidae > Sericinus > Sericinus montela. The sequence continues at coordinate 8,480 of JAGSMR010000705.1, forward strand.
TTTAGTCCAAATGATGTATAATTTAGTTCTAAATGATGTATAAACATTTAAAACTTTAAGTTATTTGCACGTATCCGAGCTGCTGCGCCACTGCACGGACCCACGTCCTCGGCGTCACCTGGTCCAATGGATCTAGTCACCAACGATGCGATGCGATATTGAAATTGAGCTGAAACTCTAATTAAATTTATGTCCTTTCCGAACTAAGAAATTTACTAATAATTTGTTGCATTGTGTTATATTTAAATCCTTCCGACCCACCTTTCACCGAAGATTTTGGGACAACGTGACAGGTAGCGACGAGCTTATCGTTGTTTTGCGTAGATTGTTAAAGAAATAAAACAGTTAAAAGGCATGTCGGTTTCGTTTGTTGTAAAGGAAGTATAACGTACAGCAAATTGTTAGTAAACCCCCCTAATTCAGAAAGAACATAGTTCATTAGGTTTCAGCTCAGTGTCACTGCCATCATTCGACCACAAAGATCCCGGGGCTCAATTGGACTGGTGACGCCGAGGACGAATCCGGCTCTGGCTAACCTGTTAACTGGATATACAACGAGAACGTGCAAATATGTAATGTTTTAAATGTTTATATATCATTAGAACAATATTATGTCATGATTAGGAACTAGATATCAGTTACGTAACAAAGTGTCTGATATATCCTGTTGTTCACATCCATTCCATCTTTACGAGTATATTATCTTAACCGGTGTTGGAGCTGGCCCAAACAAAATGAGCTAATCCTGCAAGTGATACTGATATCACAGAACGGGCTCTACCGATTTCAGTGATACTATTCATTTGTGTTTAGCAGTGCTACGAACGCCCGGTTAGTTTGGAAATATATACATAAAAACAGCCTATGAAAGTCCATTTCAGGATTGATTCTACAGGCTTCTCGCGATCATTCAGGCGGATTGGCGATCCTTTGTCACCAGTTTGCTCATTTTAATCTGGTAGTTTTCGAGATGGGTAGCCAATCCAAGAAAGTCACGATAGCCAATCTTTAATCTTGAGAAACTACTTGAAGTTGATATAAGTTTAAATCCTAGAAACTTCTAACTCTGCCCTCACTGTACATATTATAAGTAGCTACTTATCTCTGTTTAATAATGTTAATGTTGAAAGATACACGAAAACGCATAATAAGTATGAGATTGCGATATCTATATGTACACTGGTGTGCATGTGATAATGTTAATAAAAATGAGGTGCCAATTTGCTGGCCTTACGACCAAGTCATATTCCAATAGCAAAATACTAAAAGTATAAAACATCAAAATCTCATGTTTAAACCGAAACAACTACACATCTAAGATGGTAGACCAATCGATAAATGTTGTCATTCAATAAATGACCTTTCATCTAACAAAGTGTAATTGCAATATCTCTGGCCTTGACATGTACTTCTTATCATGATCATCGTCATCATAACAGTCTAACAGAAGTCTGCACTGCTGAACATACGCCTCTCCTAAGGATCGCCACATAGAAAGGTCGGTGTCATTTGCACCCATCGACTTCCCACCAATGTTCTGCAGAACAAACCGCAGCATCTTGCGGGAGACATTCTAATACAGACAGTTGTATAATCATTGACTAAAAGAAGATATATTAATTAATAATAATACAAAATTAAATGATAAAAAGTGCATTTTATTAATTTAAAGGAATTCATTAGTTAATTTATAATATACTTTATAGAAATATTATATATATCAACAAAAATCAAATTACTATATACTCTTTCAAAGATTGTAAATATTTTTAAAACTTAAAATGGGAATTTAATTCTTTTCTCCAATGTATTTACATATACAAGAAAATAAATAAATAATACGTTAATATGACACCTAGAACTGAGGTGATCGTGCCCGACTAATGTCTAGGAAAAGAGTTAACGTTGTATTTCAACATTATAAAAATTTCTTTCGCCTGTTTTATCTCCATGAAATTAGACTCTGTAATAAATGAACGAATTTAAATTCTTCAATGAATAAATACACATACTGTTGTCAAGGTTCAGACAAATCAAAATCAAACTTAGACTTCAATAAATGTTTATTGATCATACTTACAACATTAATTAAAATATGATAACAAATGTAGTTTTTAATTGTATGTTGCGTCTAACTTCAAACATGGTTGCAGCATCGAATACCCCAGGCTGGTTGTCAATACAACATCCTTTGAAATGACCAATGTTAGGCAAAATTTTTACATTAAATATTATTAAAAGTACCATTTTATAAATAGATAGAATATTAATTTAAATTAAATGTTTCACTATTAAATTTATACAATTATCTAGTAAAACTTGGTAACTATAATTGACCGTTTAACTTGAACACTGAACATCTTTCAAAAACAACATTACCTTTTAAAACCAATGTTAAAAATAGTATTATTATATAAGATAGTATTATTATGTACAAATACTGTTTTATATTAACCTAAATATATTAAAATTAAATAATAAAAACTATGGATTTATAATTATCCATTAAAACTATGTAAACAACATTAATTAACGCAATAGCTATGAACACTGAGAAATTAGACAAAACAATATCTCTTTTGGGCTTATGTTAAAATACCATTGGTTGTGTATAAATGGCCTTGAATTACATTGGATTGAATAATTAAGTATGAATTTGTAATTTACTTATCTCAAGGCTCTCTTAGCATTAATTAACCCAACAATACATACGTGAAACATACATTGATAGGTTGAAAATCACATACATTACCGATGTCTCATACGTAAGTATACAAACTCACTTGTGCTATGGATAAAAACAACGAATGGGCCACAAATCCAGTCGAGACATGAAAAATGGGTTACTCTTTAAGATTTTCCCTTTAGTCTATATGCCCCAGGGAATAATATCATCATAGATGCCCCAAGGGAATACCGTCTAGGTACAAATGTTAGGTTAGGTTATGTTGGATTGGGTTGCGAGGTGTCTGGTAGTGCGATCGCCAATCTGCCTGCAAGAAACGTAGCGATTACGGCACACGAGGTCTATGTCAACAGTGGACTACTGCAAGCTGTTATGTGTACGTTATATAAGTGTAATGTATAAGTCAGTAACAAGCTTTTGTCAGTTGCAGCATCTAAGTAAGTAAGCTTGGTTGTGTAACAGCCTTCGACTAAATTCTGCCCCCCTGCAGCTCTTCTCGCGGTTTCCTTGGTTAACGCGAAACCCTAGTATTGTTTCTAAAATAATGCTTGTATGAATTTACCTTACGAAATCAGCTACCGCCAGTGAAAGTCCGTCAAAATCCGTCCAGACGTTTCAGGTGTCTGTCCGTTTGTTCCGGCTAATCTCTGGAGACAGCTAGACCGATTTCAACAGGACACTAACAAGCACTGTTTTATTAACACAACGTTAGGACACCACTTTCACCGAAGATTTTGGGACAACGTGACAGGTAGCGACGAGCTTATCGTTGGTTTTGCGTAGATTGTTAAAGAAATAAAACAGTTAAAACATGTCAGTTTCCATTTATTATAAAAATATAACTTCCCAATACAACAAATTATTAGTAAATTTCTTAGTTCGGAAAGGACATAGTTTTAATTAGAGTTTCAGCTCAATTTCAATATCGCATCGCATCGTTCGTGACTAGATCTGGGGCTCCCAATTGGACCTGGTGACGCCGAGGACGTGGGGTCCGTGCAGTGGCGCAGCAGCTCGGATATGTGCAAATATCTTAACGTTTAAATGTTTATATATCATTAGAATAATGGTATTTATGTCATGGTTAGGAACTAGATATCAGTTGCTTACAACGAGGGTGCTCTGATATATCTGTTATTCACATCCATTCACATCTTTACGGTATATATGCTAACCGGTGTTGGGAGCTGGCCCCAAACAAAATGAGCTAATCCAGCAGGTAGTACTGATATCCTGGAACGGGCTCTACCGATTTCAGTGATACTATTCATTTGTGTTATAGTGCACTACGAACGCGGTTAGTTTAGTGCTCCATAAAAAACAGCCTATGAGAGTCCATTTCAGGATTGATTCTACACAGGCCTCGCGATCATTCAAGGCGGATTGGCGATCCTTTGTCACCAGTTGCTCATTTTAATCTGGTATTTTCAAGATAGGTAGGGTAGGTAGGGCTCTTTTTCTCCCTCTGTCACCTCTCCGAGACACTCACAGACAGAGAGGATTCGTAGCACACATGTAAATCATCCCAACTAGCTTCGAAGGCAGGGTCCTTTAGCAACTAAGCTACAGGGTCAGTTTGTGACCTGCTCCTCCACGCGCTGCAGCTGCGCCGTCCCGGAGTGGGCGCTGCCCCTCCACTCTTGCACCAGCCCCGGAACTGCGACAGCCGTCAAGTGCACCGACGTACATAGAGTATTTAGGGGTGCCTTCACAAGCCAATCAAGAAGAGAATCACGATAACCAAATCTTTAATCTTGAAACTACTTGAAGTTGTAACAAGTTTAAATCCTAGAAACTTCTAACTCTGCCCTCACTGTACACATATTATAAGTAGCTACTTATCTCTGTTTTAATAATATTAATGTTGAAATGCGAAATATAATAAGTAGCAGTTGCGATATCTATATACACTAATTGTGCATGTGATAATGTTAGTAAAATGAGTGTAATTTGCGTATACGACAGGTCATATTCAATAATAAAAATACAAAAATATAAAACATCAAAATCTATTATGTTTTAAACGACATACATCCTAATGATGGTAGACCAATCGATAAATGTTGTCATTCAATAAATGACCTTTCATCTAACAAAGTGTAATTTTATTATCTCATGTGACATGTACTTCTTATCATGATCCTCGTCATCATAACAGTCTAACAGAAGTCTACCCCCGATGAACATACGCCTCTCCTAAGGATCGCCATAGAAACGTCTGTCCATTTGCACCCATCGACTTCCCACCAATGTTCTGCAGGTCGTCGCAGCATCTTGCGGGGAACATTCTAACCACGAACAGTTGTATAATCATTGACTAAGAAAAGATATATTAATTAATAATAATACAAAATTAAATGCAGGACCTTTCTATGTGGCGATCCTTAAGAGGCGTATGTGTTCAGTAGACTTCTGTTGAACTGTTATGATGACGATGATCATGATAGTACATGTCACATGAGATATTGCAATTACACTTTGTTACCCAGATGGTATTTGTTGAATGACAACATTTATCAATTGGTCTACCATCTTTAGATGTATGTTTCTGTTTAAATATATTGAGATTTTGATGTTTTATACTTTTATGATATTTTATTATTAGATATGACCTGTCGTATGCACTGCAAATTACACTCCATTTTTACTAACATTATCACATGCACACCAGTGTATATAGATATCACCGTCTCATACTTATTATGCGTTTTCGTGTATCTTTTCAATGCTGTTATTAAACAGAGATAAGTAGCTGCCCATAATATGTACAGTAAAGGGCAAGAGTTAAGTTTCCAGTTTACTATGTGGCGATCCTTAAGAGGC
>JAGSMR010000706.1:0-13990 GCA_029286605.1 Sericinus montela
TATGTGTTCAGTAGACTTCTGTTGAACTGTTATGATGACGATGATCATGATAGTACATGTCACATGAGATATTGCAATTACACTTTGTTACCCAGATGGTATTTGTTGAATGACAACATTTATCAATTGGTCTACCATCTTTAGATGTATGTTTCTGTTTAAATATATTGAGATTTTGATGTTTTATACTTTTATGATATTTTATTATTAGATATGACCTGTCGTATGCACTGCAAATTACACTCCATTTTTACTAACATTATCACATGCACACCAGTGTATATAGATATCACCGTCTCATACTTATTATGCGTTTTCGTGTATCTTTTCAATGCTGTTATTAAACAGAGATAAGTAGCTGCCCATAATATGTACAGTAAAGGGCAAGAGTTAAGTTTCCAGTTTAACGTAGTTCAAGATTAAAGATTAGCTATCGACTTTCTTGGATTGACATGAGCACCTCTAAATACTCTATGTACGTCGGTGCGCGGACGCAGTTCCGAGAGCTGTTGCGCGGCAGGGAGGGCAACGCCCACTCCAGGACAAGCCAACTGCAGTGTGGAGAAGGCAGGTCACCAAGCAGCCCCGTAGCTTAGTTGCTAACAACCCCGCAGCCTTCGAAGCTAGGGTTGATGATTTTGTATGTTAGCTGAATCCTCTCTGTCCGTATGAGTGTCTCGAGAGGCGACAGAGGAAACCCCTACTATCTCGAAAATACCAGATTAAAATGAGCAAACTGGTGACAAAGCAGTCGTAATCGGCCTGAATGATCGCGAGAAGCCTGGCAGAATCAATCCTGAAATGGACTTTCATGGGCTGTTTTTTATGTATATGCTCAAACTAACCTGCGTTCGTAGCACTATAACACAATGAATAGTATCACTAAATCCAGTACAAGCCCGTTCTGTGATATCAATTATCGCAGGATGTAGCTCATTTGTTTGGAGGCTAGCAGCTCCTAACACTGCAGTTAAGATAATATACTCGTAAAGATACGAATGGATGTGAATAACAGGATATATCAAGAGCACTTTGTTACGTAACGATATCTGGTTCTAATCATGACATAATTCATGTTCTAAATGATATAAACATTTAAAAACATTAAGATATTTGCACGTTCCTCCTTGGGTATCCGAGCTTAACTGCGCTGCGGACCCCCGTCCTCAACGTCCTCACCCGGGTCCAATTGGGGCCCACTGGACCGATGCGAACGATGCGATGCGATATTGAGGGGTGAAACTCTAATTAAACTATGTCGCGCGCTTCGAACTAGAAATTTACTAATAATTTGTTGTATTGTGTTATATTTTTATAATAAATGAAACTGACATGTTTAACTGTTTATTTAACAATCTACGCAAAAACGTGATAAGCTCGTCGCTACCTGTCACGTTGTCCCAAAATCTTCGGTGAAAGGTGGGTCGGAAGGATTTAATCGTCTAGACTTCTGTCTACCTCTGTATTGGAGGAATGTATGTGAATATGTTTCTAAAATAAAAACTAGCCACGATCCCGTTACGCCACAAAAAAATCAGCTTCTGCCAGTGTGGTCCCGTTGAAATCAGTTAGCCGTCTCAAGTTAGCCGGAACAAACGGACCCAGACACCTGAAACATCTGGACCAATTTTGACGGGACTTTCACTGGCGGTAGCTAAATATTACATGGAGATAATAACTAAAGGCTGGCATTATTTTAGAAACAATAATTAATTTCGCACGTTAACTACAAAACCGCGGAGAAGGCACGGGGCAGCATTTGGTCGAAGCTGTTGCACAGCAGCTTACTTGCTTAGATGCTACACCGACAAAGCTTGTTACTTTCGACGCCATTGCTTATACCAACGTACACGCAACGGCTTTTGATAGTCCACTGCTACGGACGCTTAAGGCCTATCGCGTGCCAGCAATCGCGCCACGCTTGGCGAGCAGATTGGCGATCGGACTACCAGACACCTCGGCTTCTTCTAACGCAACTAACCTAACATAACCTAACCTATTAACATTTGTGCCGGACGGGTATTATTCATGGGCATCCTATGTGGTGATATTATTCCCTGGGACATATATAGACTAAAGGAAAATCTTAAGGAAGTAAATCTACTTTTCTACATGTCTCGGGACTGGGTATTTGTGGCCCATTCATTTTTTCTTATTCACATCATAACACAGGTGAGTTGCTACTTACGCATGAGACATCGGTGCATGTATGGTTCAACCTATCAATGTATGTTTCTACGTGTATTGCTGGGTTAATGTGTTAGAAGGCCTTGAGATATAATTACAGATTCGTAGCAATTATTCAATCAAATGTAACTAAGGCATTTGTGACCATGTGTCCCAATGGTATTTTAACATAAGCCTAAAAGAATATTGTTTTATCTAATTTTTCAGTGTTCATAGCTATTGCGTTAATTAATGTTTACATAGTTTTAATGGATAATTATAATCCATTGTTTTAATATTTAATTTTAATATACTGAGCTATTTATAAAACAGTATTTTGTAATAAGATTTCTTATCTATAATATTACTATCTTAACATTGGTTTTAAGGGACGTTGTTTTGAAAGATGTTCAGTGTTCAGTTAAACAGTCCAATTATAGTTTACTAGTTTTTACTGAATTGTAAGTGTGGTGAAACATTTAATTTCAAATTAATATTCAGCCTATTTATAAAATAGTACTTTTAATAATAAACTACAATAAAAATATTGTTTTAACATTAACAAAAAGGTTGTATTGACCGACTAGCCGGGGGAGTATTCGATGCACAACCATGTTTGATGTTGAACGCAACATACAATTAAAAAACTATATTTGTTTTAATATTTTAATTAATAACAGTAGTATGGATCAGCTAAACATTTATTAAAATCTAAGTTTGATTTTTAATTTGTAAATACTTGACAACAGTATGTATATTTATTAATTAGAATAAAATTTAAATTCGTCTATCATTGCAAGAGTCTATCTCTAGCGGAGATAAAACAGGCGAAAAATTTTATAATGTTGGAAATACAATATGAACTCTTTTCCTCAGTTCTAGGTGTGATATTAACATGTTGTTATTTATTTGCTTGTATATGTACATACATTGGAGAAAAATATAAAAATTCCCATTGAAATTTCTCAAAACTACACACCTTGAAGAACATATAACAATTTGATTTTGTTGATATACATATTTCTATAAAAGTCTAATATATTAGTATATTATAAATTAACTAATGAATTCTTTAGAATTAATAAATAGATTCTTTACTTATTTAATTTTGTATTATTATTAATTAATATATCTTTCTTAGTCAATGATTATACAACATTGTCTGTATTAGAATGTCTCCGCAAGATGCTGCGACGACCTGCAGAACGTGCGGGAAGTCGATAGTGCAAGCTACAGGACGCTTTCTGTGTGGCGATCCTTGGGAGGCGTAGCGGTAGACTACCAGTGAGCTGTTATGATGACGATAATCATGATAAAGTACATGTCACATGGATGTTAATTTACACTTGTTGATGAAGGTCAGTATTTGAACATTTATCGATTAGATACATCTTTAGATGTATGTTTCTGTTTAAATATATTGAGATTTTTTGATGTTTTATACTTTTAGTATTTTATTATTAGATATGACCTGTCATTATACATAAATTACCTCATTTCTTTGTTATCACATGCACACCGGTATACATATAAGAATATCGTCTCATACTTCTGTGCGTTTTCATTCTTATCTTTCAACGTAACATTATTAAAACAGATAGCGTGGCTACTTATAATATGTACAGTGAGGCAGGAAATTAGAGACACAAGTTTAAACATAACAACTTCAAGTAGTTTAGGAATTAATTGGCTATCATTGTTTTCTTGGATTGGCCTTGAAGGCTGCTCTAAATACTCTATACGTCGGTGCACGCGGACGTATCACGGTTCGGGGGGGCTGGTGCGGCGGGAGAGAGCAGCGCCCACTCCCGGGACAGGCGCAACTGCAGTGTGGAGAGCAGGTCCCAAGCCCCATGGCTGGTTGCTGGCCACCTTCGAAGCTGGGGTTGATGATTTACATGTGCATACGAATCTCTCTGTCCGTAGTGTCTCGAGGCGACGGAGAGAGCCCTACCTATCGAAAATACCAGATTAAAATATAGGCAAACTGGTGACAAAGCGATCGCCAATCGGCCTGAATGATAGCGAGTAGCCTGTAGAATCAATCCTGAAATGGACTTTCATAGGCTGTTTATTATGTATATACTCATATAACCGCGTTCGTAGCACTATAACACAATGATAGTATCACTGAAATCAGTGAGAGCCGTTCTGTGATATCATTATCACTTGCAGGATTAGCTCATTTTGTTTGGGCTAGCTCCTAACACCGGTTAAGATAATAATATACTCGTAAAGATGTGAATGGATGTGAATAACGGGATATATCCAGAGCACTTTGTTGTAACTGATGTGGTTCCTAATCATGACGTAATTAATATTCTAAATGATATATAAACATTTAAAACATTAAGATATTTGCGTTCCTCGCCAGGTATCAAGCTGCTGCACTTGCTACGGACCCCCACGTCCTCGGCGTCACCAGGTCAATTGAGGGCCCTGGATCTAGTCACGAACGATGCGATGCGATATTGAAATTGAGCTGAAACTCTAATTAAAACTATGTCCTTTCCGAACTGAGAAATTTACTAATAATTTGTTGTATTGTTATATTTTATAATAAATGGAAACTGACATGTTTTTAACTCTGTTTATTCTTTAACAATCTACGCAAAAAGCAACGATAAGCTCGTCGCTACCTGTCACGTTGTCCCAATCTTCGGTGAAAGGTGGGTCGGAAGGATACAATCGTCTAGACCTGTCTACCTCTGTATTGGAGAATATTTGTGAATATGTTTCTAAAAATAAAAGTAGCCTATGATGATGATCCCACGTAACGCCACAAAAATAAGCTTTCTGCCAGTGTAAGTCCGTTGAAATCGGTCCTAGCCGTCTCAGAGATTAGCCGGAACAAACGGACAGACACCTGAAACGTCTGGTTCGATTTTGACGGGACTTTCACTGGCGGTAACTGATGTTGTAGGTGTAACTAAGGCTAGCATTATTTTAGAAACAATAGTCAAGGTTTCGCGTTAACTACGAAACCGAGAGGGCCGCAGGGGCAGCATTGGTCGAGCTGTTACACAGCTAAGCTTACTTACTTAGATGCTGCACCGACAAAAGCATGTTACTTTCGGCTTATACGTTACACTTATATAACGTACACATAACAGCTTGCAGTAGTCCACTGCTGGACATAGGCCTCTCGCGTGCGTAATCGCCACGCTTGGCAGGCAGATTGGCGATCGCACTACCAGACACCTCGCAACCCTATTCTTTAGCCCTAACCCTAGCATTTGTATTTAGGACGGGTATTATTCCTTGGGTATCAGCTATTCCCTGGGGCATATAGATACTAAGGAAAATCTTAAAAAGTAAATCTACTTTTTCTACATGTCTCAGGACGGTATTGTGGCCCATTCGTTTTTCTTATTCCATAACACAGTGGTTGCTGCCCCGTGTGAGACATCCAGTGCAATGTATGTGATTTTCAACCTATCAGTATGTTTCTACGTATGTATTGTTGGGTTAATTAATGTTAAGAGAGCCTTGAGATATGATACAAATTCATACTTAATTATTCAATCAAATGTAACTAAGGCCATTTTAGCAATATCAATAGTATTTAACATAAGCCTAAAAGAGATATTGTTTTTGTCTAATTTTTCAGTATATAGCTATTGCGTTAATTAATGTTTATATAGTTTTAATGGATAATTATAAATCCATTGTTTTTAATATTTAATTTAATGCACTGAGGCTATTTATAAAACAGTATTTGTAATAAGATTTCTTATATAATAATACTATCTTAACATTGGTTTAAAAGGACGTTGTTTTGAAAGATGTTCAGTGTTCAAGTTAAACGGTCAATTATAGTTTACTAAGTTTTACTAGATAATTATAAATTAATAGTAGAAACATTTAATTTAAGTGTCAGCTATTTATAAAATGGTACTTTTAATATCTTTGTTAATATTCTTTAACATTAGCTTAAAAGGGATGTTGTGATGACAAAACTAGCCGGGGGTATTCGATGCTGCAACCATGTTTTGATGTTAGACGCAACATACAATTAAAAACTACATTTGTTTTAATATTTTATTATGTTGTTAGTATGGATCAATAAACATTTATTGAAGTCTAAGTTTGATTTTGATTTGCAGAACATTGCGGGAAGTCGATGATTGCAAATGACACCGGACAACTCTGTGTGGCGATCCTTAGGAGGCGTATGTTCAACAGTAGACTTCTGTTGGAGCTGTTATGATGACGATGATCACGTGAAAATGCCACGCGAGATATTGCAGTACACTTTGTTGGAAGTGAAGGTCATTGTTGAATGACAACATTTATCAGTGGTCTACCATCTTTAGATGTATCATTTCTGTTTGTCTGTTAGAATTTTTGATGTTTATACTTTTAGTATTTTATTGTGAATATGACCTGTCGTATACGCAAATTACACTCATTTTTACTAATTATCACATATTACACCAAGTGTACAGTATCGCAATCTCATACTTATTATGCGTTTCGTGTATCTTTCAACATTATTAAAACAGAGATAGTAGCTACTTATAATATACAGTGAAATGAGTTAGAAGTTTTAGATTTAACCTGCTTCAAGTAGTTTCAAGATTAAGAATTGGCTATCGTGACTTTCTTGGATTGGCTTGTGAAACTCTAAATACTCTATGTACGTCGGTGCACTTGGACGGCTGTCGCAGTTGGTGCGCGGGAGGGGCAACGCCACTCCCCGGGACAGGCGCAGCTGCAGTGTGGAGGAGCAGGTCACAAACTGGCCCGTAGCTTAGTTGCTGGCGACACGCAGCCTTCCGAAGCTGGGGTTGATGATTTACATGTGCATGCAGTCCTCTCTGTCCGTGAGTGTCTCGAGAGAGGCGACAGAGGAGAGCCTATCTCGAAAAATACCAGATTCATTGACAAACTGGTGACAAAGCGATCGCCAATCGGCCTGAATGATCGCGAGAAGCTGTGAATCAATCCTGAAATGGACTTTCACTAGGCTGTTTATTATGTATATACTCAAACTAACGCGTTCGTAGCACTATAACACAATGAATAGTATCACTGAAATCATTGAAACTGATTCTGTGATATCAGTATCACTGCAGGATTGGCTCGACTGTTTGGGCTGGCTCTAACACCAGTTAAGATAATATACTCGTAAAGATGAATGGATGTAGACCTTAGGATATATCAGAGCACTTTGTTACGTAACTGATATCTAGTTCTAATCATGACATAATTCATATTCTAAATGATATATAAACATTTAAACATTAAGATGTTTACGTTCCTCATGAGTATCCGAGCTGCTGCATGCTACGGACCCCACATCCTCGGCGTCACCAGGTCAATTGGGAGCCCTGGATCTAGTCACGAACGATGCGATGCGATATTGAAATTGAGCTGAAACTCCTAATTAAAACTATGTCCTTTCCGAACTAAAGAAATTTACTAATAATTTGTTGTGTTGTGTTATATTTTTTATAATAAATGGAAGCGACATGTTTTAACTGTTTTATTCTTTAACAATCACAAAAACAACGATAAGCTCGTCGCTACCTGTCACGTTGTCCCAAAATCTTCGGTGAAGGTGGGTCGGAAGGATTTAATCGTCTGAACTCTACCTCTGTATTGGAGGAATGTGTGTGAATATGTTTCTAAAATGAAAACTAGCCTACGATCCCACGTTACACGCCACAAAAATCAGCTTCTGCCAGTGTAAGTCCATTGAAATCAGTCTAGCCGTCTCAGAGTTAGCCAGGAACAAACGGACAGACACCTGAAACGTCTGGACCGATTTGACGGGACTTTCACTGGCAGTGGCAGCTGATGTTGTAAGGTGTAACTAAAATTAGCATTATTTTAGAAACAATAATTAGGGTTTCGCGTTAACTACAAAACCGAGAAGAGCCGCAGGGGCAGCATTTGGTCAGCTGTTTACACAGCTAAACACTTGCTTAGATGCTACACAGGCAAAAGCTTATGTTACTTTCGACTTATACATTACTTATATAACGTACACACATAACAGCTTGCAGTAGTCCACTGCTGGACATAGGCCTATCGCGTGCCGTAATCGCCACGCTTGGCGGCCAGTTGGCGATCGGACTACCAGACACCTCGCAGCCCTAACCTAACATAACCTAACCTAACATAACCTAACCTAACCTAACTAACATTTGTACCTTAGGACAGGTATTATTCCTTGGGGCATCTATGATGATATTATTCCCTAGGGCATATAGACTAAGGAAAATCTTAAAGTAAATCTACTTTTTCTACATCCTCAGGACGACTGGGTATTTGTGGCCCATTCGTTTCTTATTCATCACTTACAGGTGATTTGCTACTTACGCGCCCAGAACATCGGTGCAATGCCGGTGCAACTATCAATGCTTATGTTTCTACGTATGTATTGCTGGGTTAATTAATGTTAAAGGCCTTGAGATATAATTACAAATTCATGTAATTATTCAATCAAATGTAACTAAAACCATTTAGCCATGTGTCTAATAGTATTTTAACATAAGCCTAAAAAAGAGATATTGTTTTGTCCTAATTTTTCAGTGTTCCTTAGCTATTGCGTTAATTAATGTTTACATAGTTTCAATGGATATTATAAATCCATTGTTTTTAATATTTAATTTTAATATACTACAGGGCTATTTATAAAACAGTATTTGTAATAAGATTTCTTATAAAATAATACTATCTTAGCATTGGTTTTAAAAGGGACGTTGTTTTGAAAGATGTTCAGTGTTCAGATTAAACAATTAATTATAGTTTACTAAGTTTTTACTAGATAATTGTATAATTAATAGTGAAACATTTAATTTAAATTAATATTCGGCCTATTTATAAAATGGTACTTTTAATAATATTTCTAATGCTAAAAATATTATTTAACTTGTTAGCTTAAAGGGATGTTAATGATGACAAACATGAAATTATTCGATGCACAACCGCATGTTTGATGTTAGACGCAACCTGAATTAAAAAACTACATTGTTTTTAATATTTTAATTAATGTTGTTAGTGGATCAATAAACATTTATTGAAATCTAAGTTTGATTTTGATTTGTCTGACCCTTGACAACAGTATGTGTATATATTTATTAATTGGAATAAATTTAAATTCGTCTATCGACACAAGAGTCTATCTGGCGGAATCTAAAACAGGTGAGAAATTTTATAATGTTGGAAATACAATGTAGACTCTTTCCTGGACATTAGTCAATTTGATCACCTCAGTTCTAGGTGTCATATTAACGTATTTATTTATTTATTTGCTTGTATATGTACATACATTGGAGAAAGAATATAAAATTTCCATTGAAGTTCTTAAAAATATTTACACACCTTAACGAAAGAGTATGTAATTTGGTTTTGTTGATATATATACATATTTCTAAAGTATATTATAATAAGTATATTATGAAATTAACTAATGAATTCTTTGAATTAATAAATGAATTCTTTACTTATTTATTTTGTATTATTATTAATTAATATATCTTTCTTGATCAATGATTATACAACTTCTATTGGAATTCCCGCAAGATGCCGACGACCACAGAACATTGCCAGAAGTCAGAGATAGATTACCAAATGACACGGACCTTTCTATGTAGCGATGTAGGAGAGGCGTATGTTCAACAGTAGACTTCTGTTAGACTGTTATGATGACGATGATCATGATAAAGTACATGTCACATGAGATATTGCAATTACACTTTGTTAGATGAAAGGTCATTTGTTGACAACATTTATTGATTGGTCTACCATCTTTAGATGTATGTTTCTGTTTAAATATATTGAGATTTTGATGTTTTATACTTTTAGTATTTTATTTAGTAGAATATGACCTGTCGTATACGCAAATTACACTCATTTTTACTAACATTATCACGCTTGCACACCAGTGTACATATAGATATCGCAATCTCATACTTATTATGCGTTTCGTGTATCTTTCAACATTAACATATTAAACGAGATAGTAGCTACTTATAATATGTACAGTGAGGGCAGAGTTAGAAGTTTCTAAGTTTAAACTATATATAACTTCCAGAAATAAGTTCAAGATTAAGATTGGCTATCGTGACTTTCTTGGATTGACACATGAAGGCTGCCTCTAAATACTCTATGTACGTCCAATTGCACTTGGACGGCTGTATCGCAGTTCCGGGGGCTGGTGCGCGCGGCGGGAGGGGCGCCCACTCCCGGGACGACGCAGCTGCAGTGTGGAGGAGCAGGTCTAAACTGACCCCGTAACCCAATTGCTAGCGACCCGCCTTCGAAGCTAGGGTTGATGATTTACATGTGCATACGAATCCTCTCTGTCCGTAGGTGTCTCGAGAGGCGACAGAGGAGAGCCTACCTATCTCGAAAATACCAGATTAAAATGAGCAAACTGGTGATAAAGCGATCCTTAATCCTTCTGAATGATCGCGAGAAGCCTGTAGAATCAATCTGAAATGGACTTTCATAGGCTGTTTATTATGTATATACTCAAACTAACCGCGTTCGTAGCACTATAACACAATGAATAGTATCACCAATCAGTGAGCCGTTCTGATATCAGTATCTTGCGAGATTAGCTCATTTTGTTTGGGCTAGCTCTAACACCGAGTTAAGATAATATACTCGTAAAGATGTGAATGGATGTGAATAACAGGATATATCAGAGCACTTTGTTGCGTAACTGATATCTAGTTCCTAATCTTGACATAATTCATATTCTAAATGATATATAAACATTTAAAACATTAAGATATTTTGCGTTCCTCGCCAGGTATCGAGCTGCTGCGCTGCTGCGGACCCCCGTCCTCGGCGTCACCAGGTCCAATTGGGAGCCCTGGATCTAGTCACGAACGATGCGATGCGATATTGAAATTGAGCTGAAACTCCTAATTCGAAACTATGTCCTTTCCGAACTAAAATTTACTAATAATTTGTTGTATTGTGTTATATTTTACATAATAAATGGAAACTGACATGTTTAACTTCTTTTATTCTTTAACAATCTATAAAACAACGATAAGCTCGTCGCTACCTGTCACGTTGTCCCAAAATCTTCAGTGAAGGTGGGTCGGAAAGTTTAATCATCTGAACGCTTCTATCTACCTCTGTATTGGAGGAATGTATGTGAATATGTTTCTAAAATAAAAAGCAGCCTACGATCCCACGTTACGCCAAAAAAAAAATCAGCTTCTGCCAGTGTAAGTCCCGTTGAAATCGGTCTAGCCGTCTCCAGGAAGATTAGCCGGAACAAACGGACAGACACCTGAACGTCTGGACCGGTTTTGACGGGACTTTCACTGGCGGTAGCTGATGTTGTAAGGTGTAACTAAGGCTAGCATTATTTTAGAAACAATAATTAGGGATTTCGCGTTAACTACAAAACCGCGAGAAGAGCCGCGGGGGCATTTGGTCAGCTGTTGCACAACTAAACACTTGCTTAGATGCTACACCGACAAGCTTATGTTACTTTCGACTTATACATTACACTTGTACCAACGTACACACAAAACGGCTTGCGGTAGTCCACTGCTGGACATAGGCCTATCGCGTGCCGTAATCGCCACGCTTGGCAGGCAGATTGGCGATCGGACTACCAGACACCTCGCAACCCTAACCTAACATAACCTAACCTAACATAACCTAACCTAACATTTGTACTTAGGACAAATTATTCCTTGGGAGGCATCTATGATGATAATATTATTCCTGGGGCATATAGACTAAAGGGAAAATCTTAAAGAGAGTAAATCTACTTTTCTACAGCATCTCAGGACTGGAGTATTTGGCCCATTCGTTTTTCTTGTTCCATCATAACACACAGGTGATTTGCTACTTACGCATGAACATCAGTGCAATGTATGTGATTTTCAACCTATCAATGTGTGTTTCTACGTATGTATTGCTGGGTTAATTAATGTTAAGAGAGCGAGATATAATTACAAATTCATGTAATTATTCAATCCAAATGTAACTAAGGCCATTTATGGCCGTAATGTCGAGCCATTTAACATAAGCCTAAAAGATATTGTTTTGTCTAATTTTTCGATGTTCATAGCTATTGCGTTAATTAATGTTTACATAGTTTCAATGGATAATTATAAATCCATTGTTTTTAATAATTTTTAATATACTGAGGCTATTTATAAAAACAGTATTTGTAATAAGATTTCTTATAAAATAATACTATCTTAACATTGGTTTTAAAAGGGACGTTGTTTTGAAAGATGTTCAGTGTTCAAGTTAAACGGTCAATTATAGTTTACTAAGTTTTACTAGTTAATTGTATAAATTAATAGTGAAACATTTAATTTAAATTAATATTCGGCCTATTTATAAAAATGGTACTTTTAATAATATTTCTAATGTAAAAATATTATTTTAACATTGGCTTAAAAGGATGTTGTGATGACAAACTAGCCGAGGGGTATTCGATGCTGCAACCATGTTTGATGTTAGACGCAACATACAATTAAAAACTACATTTGTTTTAATATTTTCAATTAATGTTGTTAGTATGGATCAATAAACATTTATTGAAGTCTAAGTTTGATTTTTGATTTGTCTGACCCTTGACAACAGTATGTGTATATTTATTAATTGGAATAAGAATTTAAATTCGTCTATCAACACAAGTCTATCTCTAGCTTCGGAGATAAAACAGGCAGAAAAGAAATTTTATAATGTTGGGATGGATTAATTGACTCAGGCGTTACTTTGCGGAAATTCATTGTAAAGTTGTTATTTAAAAAATTGCTTCGCAACCTCCGCATGAAAATATAAAAAGGTATATGCTACCTGGTCGAAGAGAAGAAGAAGAAGGCACCACCCTCCCTCCCACAGATGCGTGCACCAATTCCCACAGACATGTGCACCAAATCCACTGTACTACCACCACTACCTCAAACCAGGTAACACACACCACCACCGAAAACGCGACACGTGTTTCGCCTCAAAAACAAAGGCATCCTCAAGCGAGGAGGGTTGCAGAAGTAATTTTTAAATAACAACTTTTTATAATGTTGGAAATACAATATGAACTCTAGTATTTAGTTATGCCTTTTATTTTTACATTTAAATACACTACCTATTTACTCCAGTTAAAACCAGTAACAAAGTAACATACAAGATAAACATATAGCATAGAAAAATAATAATAAAATGTAAATGAAACAATGCATTCATCATCCCTGTCATTCTTCACCAAATTATTCTTACCAAGTTTCTTACATTAAAGACTCTCTTCACCTTCTGTTGGCCAACACTTCATACAATCTGCTGAGCTAGATGTTCTTATAGGACCCTCAGTAGCACTATCATTTTGCAGATCATAGTGATCATTCCATTTGTTTGGTTATGATTATCCTTATGCAGATCCTAGACTCTTTTAGGTTTTAGTTTAAGTCCTGAACCAAATTGTGTAAGTTTATAGCCACAATGTCTCCAACTTTGTATTGTGAATGTCCTTTTCTTTTCTATTATAGCTTTTGCATTCTCTTCTAGAACTCTGAGAATCTGTTCTTTGGCCCTGTTTCTGAGATCTCTCTATTTTGCTGAGTCTGAAGTTTGATTTTGATTTGTCTGACCCTTGACAACAGTAAGTGTGTATTAATTCATTGGAACAAATTTAAATTCGTCTATCATTACAGAGTCTATCTCTAGCGGAGATAAAACAGGCGAAGAAATTATTATAATGTTGGAAATACAATATTAACTCTTTTCTATAGACATTAGTGGGCACGATCACCTCAGTTCAGTGTCCATATTAACGTATTTATTTATTTATTTATATGTTCCGTTGGAGAAATTGATTTTGATTTGTCTGACCCTT
>JAGSMR010000707.1:0-13990 GCA_029286605.1 Sericinus montela
GACAACAGTAAGTGTGTATTAATTCATTGGAACAAATTTAAATTCGTCTATCATTACAGAGTCTATCTCTAGCGGAGATAAAACAGGCGAAGAAATTATTATAATGTTGGAAATACAATATTAACTCTTTTCTATAGACATTAGTGGGCACGATCACCTCAGTTCAGTGTCCATATTAACGTATTTATTTATTTATTTATATGTTCCGTTGGAGAAAGAATATAAATTCCATTGAAGTTATTAAAAATATTTACATACCTTGAAAAGTATGTAGCAATTTGATTTTTGTTGATATATACATATTACTATAAATATAGTATATTAGTATTTATAAATTAACTAATGAATTATTTAAATTATTATTAATTCTTTACTTATTTAATTTTTTGTATTATTGATAACAATATATTTTCTTAGTCAATGATTATACAACTGTCTGTGATAGAATGTCTCCCGCAGATGGTGCGACGACCTGCAGAACATTGCGGGAAGTCGATGTGAGTGCAAATGACACAGGACCTTTCTGTGTGGCGATCCTTAGGAGAGGCTATGTTCAGCCAGTGACTTCTGTTAGACTGTTATGATGACGAAGATCATGATAAAGTACATATACATATGAGATATTGCAATTTACTTTGTTAGATGAAGGTCATTTATTGAATGACAACATTTATCAATTAATTTACCATCTTTTGATGTATATTTCTGTTCCGTATATTGAGATTTTGATGTTTTATACTTTTAGTATTTTATTATTGAATATGACCTGTCATATACGCAAATTACTCATTTTACTAACATGTCACATTGCACGCAGTGTACATATAGATATCGCAATCTCATACTTATTATGCGTTTCGTGTATCTTTCAACATCAACATTATTAAACAGAATGAGTATTTGCCCTGTGTATTACAGTGAGGCAGAGCTAGAAGTTTCTAGGATTTAAACTTATAACAAATTCAAGTAATTTCAAGATTGGTGTTAGCTATCGTGACTTTCTTGGATTGGCTTGTGAAAGCACCTCTACGTCGGTGCACTTGGACATGTCGCAGTTCAGGGGGCTGGTGCGCGGCGGGAGGGGGCAGCGCCCACTCCCGGGACAGGCGCAGCTGCAGCGTGATGGAGAGCAGGTCTGAAACTGACCCATGCTTAGTTGCTAGCGACGCCTTCAAGCTAGGGTTGATGATTTACACATGTGCATACAGATCCTCTCTGTCCGTGAGTGTCTCGAGAGGCGACAGAGGAGAGCCCTACCTACCTATCTCGAAAAATGCCAGATTAAAATAGGCAAACTGGTGACAAAGCGATCGCCAATCCGCCTGAATGATCGCGAAGCCTGAATCAATCTGAAATGGTTTCACAAAGCTGTTTTTATGTATGTCAAACTAACCGCGTTCGTAGCACTATAACAGTAGTATCACGAAATCAGTAGGAAGCCCGTTCTGTGATATCAGTACTTGCAGGTTAGCTCATTTTACATTTGGGCTAGCTCCTTTCAGGTCAAGATAATATACTCGTAAAGATGTGAATGGATGTGAACTTAAGGTATATGAGCACTTTGTTACGTAACTGATATCTAGTTCCTAACCATGACATGATTAATATTCTAAATGATATATAAACATTTAAAACGTAGAATATTTTGTTCCTTGCCCCGGGTATCGACTGCTTCGCCACTGCGGACCCCACGTCCTCAGCGTCATGATTCAGCGGGGCTGGATCATTCACGAACGATGCGATGCGATATGAAATTGGCTGAAACTCTAATTAAAACTATGTTCTTTCCGAACTAAAGAAATTTACTAATAATTTGTTGTATTGTATTTATATTATTATAATAAATGGAAACTGACATGTTTTAACTGTTTGTTGCTAACAATCTACGCAAAAAGCAACGATAAGCTCATCGCTACTGTCACGTTGTCCCAAAATCTTCGGTGAAGATTGGGTCGGAAGGATTTAATCGTCTGAACTTCACCATCTACCTCTGTGGAGAATATATGTGAATATGTTTCTAAAATAAAAGTAGCTACGTCCACGTTACGCCACAAAAAATCAACTCTTAGCAGTGTAAGTCCCGTTGAAATCGGTCTAGCCGTCTCAGAGATTAGCCGGGTTTCAAACGGACAGACATGAAACATCTGAACAATTTGTGGGACTTTCACTGGCGGTAGCTGATGTTGTAAGGTGTAACTAAAGAGCCATTATTTTAGAAACGTAATTGGGTTTCGTGTTAACTACAAAATCGCGAGAAAGAGCCGCAGGGGCAGCATTTAGTCGAAGGCTGTTACACAACTAAACACTTGCTTAGATGCTGCACCGACAAGCTTATGTTACTTTCGACTTATACATTACACTTATATAACGTACACACAACAGCTTGCAGTGGTCACTGCGGACATAGGCCTCTCGCGTGCCGTAATCGCCACGCTTGGCGAGCCGGATTGGCGATCGCACTACCAGACACCTCGCAACCTAACCTAACATAACCCTAACCTAACATTTGTACTTAGGACGGGTATTATTCCTTGGGGCATCCTGGTGATATTATTCCTTGGGGCATATAGACTAAAGGGAAAATGTTAAAGTAAATCTACTTTTCTACATGTCTCCAGGACTGGTGTTGTGGCCCATTCGTTGTTTCTTATTCCATAAGACAAGTGAGTTTGCTACTTACGCACTTGAGACATCAGTGCAATGTATGTGATTTTCCAACCTATCAACCTTTCTACATATATGTGGGTTAGTCGTAATAGAGAGCCTTGAGATATGATACAAATTCATATAGTGTCCAATCCAAATGTAACTAAAAGGCCATTTTATGGCCATTTTGTCAATAGTATTTTAACATAAGCCTAAAAGAGATATTGTTTGTCTAATTTTCAGTGTTCATAACTATTGCGTTAATTAATATTTACATAGTTTCAATGGATAATTATAAATCATTGTTTTAATATTTAATTTAATATACTGAGGCTATTTATAAAAACGGTATTTGTAATAAGATTTCCCATATAATAATACTAACTTAACATTGGTTTCAAAGGGACGTTGTTTTGAAAGATGTTCAGTGTTCAAGTTAAACGGTCAATTATAGTTTACTAAGTTTAATAATAGATAATTGTATAAATTAATAGTGAAACATTTAATTTAAATTAATATTCAAGCCTATTTATAAAAATGGTATTTTAATAATATTTCTAATGTAAAAATATTATTTTAACATTAGCTTGAGGGATGTTGTATTGACAAACTAGCCAGGGGCGTATTCGATGCTGCAACCATGTTTGATGTTAGACGCAACATAAAATTAAAAACTACATTTGTTTTCATATTTTAATTAATGTTGTTAGTATGGATAAATAAACATTTATTAAAGTCTAAGTTTGATTTTGATTTGTCTGACCCATGACAACAGTATGTGTGTATTTATTCATTGGAATAAAATTTAAATTCGTCTATCAACAGAGTCCATCTCTAGCGGAGATAAAACAGGCGAAAAAATTTTATAATGTTGGAAATACAATATGAACTCTTTTCTTAGACGATGATCGGGCACGATCACCTCAGTTCTGGTGTCATATTAACGTATTTATTTATTTATTTGCTTGTATATGTACATACATTGGTGAAAAGAGTATAAAATTCCCATTTGAAGTTCTTAAAAATATTTACACACCTTGAAAAGGTATATGTAATTTGATTTTTGATGATATATATACATATTTCATTATAAAGTATATTGTATTAAGTATATTATAAATTAACTAATAATTCTTTAAATTAATTATTAGTTCTTTACTTATTCTAATTTTCTATTATTATTAATCAATATATTTTCTTAGTCAATGATTATACAACTGTCTGTATTAGAATGTCTCACCAAGATGCTGCGACGACCTGCAGAACATTGCGGAAGTCGATGGGTGCAAATCACAGGACCTTTCTGTGGCGATCATGGGAGGCGTATGTTAAGCAGTGAACTTCTGTTAGACTGTTATGATGACGATGATCATGATAGAAGTACATGTCATGAGATATTGCAATTACACTTTGTTAAATGAAAGGTCATTTATTGAATGACATTTATCGATTGGTCTACCATCTTTAGATGTATGTTCTGTTTAAATATATTGAGATTTTGATGTTTTATACTTTTTAGTATTTTATTATTGAATATGACCTGTCATATACACCAAATTACTCATTTTACTAACGATATCACATTTTACCAGTTTACATATAGATATCACCAATCTCATACTTATTATGCGTTTTCGTGTATCTTTCAACATTAACATTATTAAAACGAGATAATATAACTACTTATAATATGTACAGTGAGGGCAGAGTTAAGTATCAAGATTAAAGATTGGCTATCGTGACTTTCTTGGATTGGTTTTTTTTTTTTTTTTTTGATAACCGTGGAAAATGCAATTTAAGCACGAACGTTTCCTGACCGAGGAGGCCACCAGAACAGACAGTGTCCGGACTCGGATCTCAGAGGCTATACCGACTAAAACCATCCACGGGATCCTATTGGCCGGAGGCCTTTACAGCGTCATCTGAGGAGACCTGCGAGAACGAGGCCCACCAGGTAAAAAGAAGAGAGACAACGTCGTGACGCACTGAACCCTGTAACGAAGCAGACCTTCGACATACACGGGGGAGGGAGGTGAGAGGCCGAGGGCCACTCGTGTTAGGAGTGGGTCATTTTCGGACGGTTGCAAGGACATTCTCGTGTGAACCGTGAAACATCAGGACCGCGAATCTGTTACGAACTGTGTGTACCTACTGCGTTCGTGTGTTGTTGAGGATTACGAGGACGCGGCCCCCGAATCTTTTTGTTGATTTATTGATGACGTCGTCATCGCCAATCAAAGACGTCTTTGGTCGTCTATCAAAGAATCCAGGTGATAATTGGGGAAGGGGTGTAGTTTCTAGACCCGCCACTAACAGTTGGGTGATCCTTAATTTTTCGAAATATCTTGACGATATTTCTTTAAAGAACCGCCACCGTGGGGATCTCGAGATCTCTGTAGATCCTGCGCTCCTCATGTGTTGGGGTGGTTGGCACCGCCTCCTTGAACTTGTTTTGGATGAATTGGGTGTTCTCCAGATGTGACCTAGGTGCGTGCGCAGACGCGACACACGCATAGGACCCATTATCAACCGAACACAGGTCCTATAGTAACAATTTTGTCTTAGCGACATTTTTTCTACGATGGCTTGTGAGACTGTAAAGTCGACCGAAATGAGCCCTTTGTCTCTGACATGTTTAATGTGTTGTTCGAAGGATAACCTGCAGTAGAACGACCCTAGGTATTCCTTCTTAACCCACGGGATGGGTTTATCGAACATTGATATTAGGTTTTGGAATTTGGATTGGACTATATGCGCTTTACGCGCGAAGGTTTCAGGGAGAACTCTTCCTAGAAGAAGAGTACGGCCTGGCTTTTTCAGGTTCATCAATTCTCCGGGTCCTAAACCAGTGGCTTAGCACATGATCGCGTTCCGGAGACGGATGTAGATCCTGCATTCATTCATGTCGGTGGTGAAGAAGCGTGGTGTCGTCAGCGAATAATGCCAACTCCACTCGGCGTCTTTGGGATATCGCTGGTGTATAGCGAGTATAGGGTCAGGAGAACCGAACCCTGCGGAACACCAGCCTTATCGTCTGCTGTCAGGACCCCCTCCGCTTTACAAGCGGAAGGTGCGATTTGACCGTGGTCTTATGATGTTACAAGTCTCTCTGGCGCTTTTGAGCATACAGTTTATAAATTAAGCCGTTGTGCCGAACTTTGTCAAATGCCTTACGACATCGAAGAATAAGACCCCACCATTGAGATGGCTTTGGGTCAGTTGAGGCTCTCAGTATGTGCTCCGTGAGCGGTGCACTTGCCTGAGTACTAGAGTGTTTGGCTCGAAAACAAACGCTGCTCGTCGGAATTAGGTTAAAGTTTGACACAGTCATTCAGTCTGTGATATTGACGCGTTCATAGACTTTCCCAGAGAACTGAGGAAGCTTATAGACCCATTAACTCGAGGCCTGGTTTTAGGCTTTCAGATTTGTGGATGCCAATAACGTGAGCCTCTTCAGGCGTCGGGAAGGAGCTACTGGAAAGGAGGAGCGTTGAAAATTGCTGCTAAAGGCAAAGAAGGGAGGCGTTTGAGGCCTTGAGGAGCTTGTTGGAGATACCATCAGCTCCTGGAGCTTTTGGTCTTGAGGTTCCGGACTATGTCTCAGACCTCCTCCAACATGGTAGAGTGGCAGCGGATCGTTGCCGTCGGCGGCAGGGCGGCTCTACAGGCTACTTCAGCATCACCTTCTGAAGAGTGGACCGGATCTGTTGGCTGGGGCTGGAAGAGCATTGAAGCTCTGGGCGGCTGTCAGCTGAGCAATCGACCTTTCCCTATCCTCAAAGCTACGGTGCGACCGTCGGAGCTGATCAGGGCAGCATCGTCGAGACAGTTTCTGACAGAGCCCTCGCCAGTTGCCAATAGGCACTGTGTGATGGCGAGATATCCTTCATCAGTTTGTCCCATCTATCACTCCTGAGTTCAGCCATGCATCATGACCTCTCTGGGCGGCGCATCCGACCGATTGTCGTCAGACCTGTATCGATCGTATGCTCGTAGCAGCATTTTTTTCTCTCAGCAGCAATCTAATATCCTCCGGCAGCTCATAGCGGCGATCGTTCGCCACCTTGACCTGCCTAGAGGATCACTTCGGCAACGACCTTTAAAGTGGTGAGGTGGTCTACAGCAGCAAAGGCTGTTTCCTTTGAGGGCCATCTGGGATAACTGTCTAACTCTGGGGTGTTCGTATTCTCTAGATATCTCGACCTTACGCCAGTCCGTCAGGGTTTTTGGTGAGAGGACCTCCGCGGGCACAATACTTCCATGGTTGCCGGACGATGATCAGAGTTTAACTCGTGTTGCTTCTATAGATCGCAACGGTAGGTTACGTTCTTCGGTGCAATATCTAATATGTCCGGTATTGTTTCGATTCGGGTCCTATCTCAATGGGTTCTGGGGGCGATGATATCGAACATTGGTGCTACTTAGGTTTATGTGAAAGTAGCGCGCGTCCATTCATGTTAATAACAGAGCTATTCCAAGCAGAGTGCTTGGAGTTTGATCGCCTGGTATCTTGAGTCGCTTATTTTTTAAGCGGTGCCTCGTGTCGCTCTCAAATAGTCTTAAATGCGGTCGTAGATAAATATCACTGTGATAGGCTGATGGCCTGTCAGAGCGATTCTGCAAGCCGAAGCTTCGATATTAACTAAGGTAGGTACATCAATCGCCACACAGTGCAATGATGCCTTATAGTAGATAAGCGTACCGCCTCGCATGAGTGGGTCGGTCGTTACGCACTAATCGGTAATTTGCTATTTTTGGATCGCGCATTCTGCTAGTGAGTCGCGTCTCCTGTATAAGGAGGATGTCTAATTGGTGGATGGTGAAATTCTCTCACTTTAATCCAATTGTTTTAAGAGCCGTTGCATTGAAGTAGCCAAACAGCCCAGAAACCTTGGTTTAACTTTACATGGTGTGTTATCCATTTGGATTAGTACAACATGAAGAAAAAGGGACTTAGGAGGTTTGCCTCCAGGAATGAACTACGAACAAAACAACTGAACATCGAATACAATATTCGAATTGTTCTATTTGCGTGAGCCTTAAGCTATTATAAGTTTCGAATAGCGCCTTATGTTTGGCGACTATTCTGCAGAAGAAGTCGGACGCCGAATCTGTCGCCTCTAATTCTGAGACCGTTGTCTCGATTTCGCTGATGTCGAAGAGAGATGCGATCTCTCGAGCCGCGCGAAAACGTCGTCGCCGGCGCTGGTCGGCGACGACGTTTTTTCGCACCAGGCGCAGACACCTCACCAGCCTAACCCTAACATAACCTAACCCTAACATTTGTGCCGGCGGACCGTTATTGTTCCTTGGGGCATCTGCTTGATATATTATTCTTGGGGCATATAGACTAAAGGAGGAAAATGTTAAAGAGTAAATCTACTTTTCTACATGTCTCGGGACTGGGTATTTGTGGCCCATTCGTTGTTCTTATTCCATAACACAAGTGAGTTTGCTACTTGCGCAGAACATCGGTGCAATGTGTGATTTCAACCTATCAATGTATGTTTCTACGTATGTATTGTTGGGTTAATTAATGTTAAAGAGAGCCTTGAGATATAATTACAAATTCATACTTAATTATTCAATCCAAATGTAACTAAGGCCATTTATGGCCATGTGTCTAATAGTATTTTAACATAAGCCTAAAGATATTATTTTGTCTAATTTTTCAGTGTTCATAGCTATTGCGTTAATTAATGTTTACATAGTTTTAATGGATAATTATAAATCCATTCATTTAATATTTCATTTTACAATATACGGGCTATTTATAAAAACTTATAAAAGATAACATAATGATAATTTATTTGTTAAAACATGTATGAAAGCTGTTACATAATATTTAGGGTAGCCAACATGTGCCTTGTGTGGCGTACAAATGGTATTTTAAAATTACAACGTCTTGTTGAAATATCTTGTCTTACAAATTCATCAATAAATTAATTAATTCATGTAATAAAAAATACAGAGAATCAAATTTTCCAAAGTAATAAGTTAAATATTAAAAATAAACAGTTTAATGGATTATCGTACGTCATTCTTGAAATCAAAATCTTAAATGTCATTCTTCAATTGTCAAAATCCTCATTAAATTTATCATTTAAAAATCGTTAATATGGTAATAACATTTTTCAATCAGGAATATTCGGAGCCTTTGCTTGGGCTTTTCATGTTTAATTCTTTTATGTTTTGGAATTTTGTTATAAATAATTGGAGCCATGCAAAAAACACTCTTATGCATAACCGCAGTTCTGGCTCTGCGAATGCATAGTCTTGTGTTATCGTCGATTGCGATTGTGGACATCTGATAACTTCTGAAATTTATTTGAATTACTCTTTAAACACATGATCTCAAGTATGTAAAGTGAAGTAAGCGTAAGTATTTTATTTTCTTTAAAATAACGTCGGCAACTATCAATTTTTCTTAACCTAAATATTGACATGATGCATTGTTTTGTGCTTTAAAAGCTAATTCTTTATAAGTTGAATTTCCCCAAAAAATGATGCCATATCTCAGTCTTGAATCAGCCATCCCATAATATGCGATATGCGTATGCGTTAATAACGAATCAAAGTTTAATAATGAAGACAATTTATGAAGTGCGTAAGCAGACGTATTTATTTTCTTAGACAGTTCTTCAACATGCTTTTTCCAATTCAGCTTCCGGTCGATGATTAAGCCTAGAAATTTCGTAGTGTCAATTTAATTAATTAGTTGATTTTCATACATTATGTTCAGGTTTGTATTTGAAGGTAATTGATTAAAATGCATTAAATTCGTTTTCCTTAAATTAATCCGTAAGTTATTGTTTTTTAACCATTCAATAATTAAATAAAGTGTATTATTGATGTTATTGTGATATAAATTTTTATTTTGCATTCCATTGTCACTGTACTGTCATCAGCAAAAGTGTCATTTGATGATTTGTAGCATTAACAAGGTCGTTGATATAAATAATGAATAATATGGGGCCTAAAACACTGCCCTGTGGTACTCCGTAACTCATAGTTCGTTCATCAGATTTATGCATGTTCCCGTTTATCGCGATAATTTACTCGATGGATTTCAGTGTACTGCTTTCTGTTGTCAAGATATGATGTTATCAAATCTAATACTCTACCTCGTATACCATAATGATTTAGTTTGTTTGTCAAAATATCATGGTCAACACAATCAAATGCCTGAGTCATATCGTAGTATAAAGCACAAATTGATTTTTTATTGCCAACGTTTGTCATAATAACATTTAAGAAATCATAAATTGCCATATTGATTGTCATCTTATGCCTAAAACCTTTTGTGCGTTGGTTAAAATGTTATATTTTTCAATAAAGGAATAAATTTTCTGATGCAGGAATTTTTCGAAAACTTTTATGAATATCGATATGAGGGCAATAGGTCTATAATTTTTCCATACAGAGCTTATTTTCTTTCTTGAAGAGTGGTTTGACAACTGATGTTTTAATTTTCCTGGTTAGATACTTTTACTGATACTCAAATTGATAATATGGCTAAGGTGATTTGATATATTATTTGCAACAAATTTAACGACTTTTGTAGAAATTTCATCTGGACCTACACTATTAGTGTTGTTCAATAAAACATCAAAATCTCAATATATTTAAACAGAAACATACATCTCAAGATGGTAGACCAATCGATAAATGTTGTCATTCAATAAATGACTTTTCATCTAACAAAGTGTAATTGCAATATCTCATGTGACATGTACTTCTCATCATGATCATCGTCATCCTAACAGTCTAACAGAAGTCTACTGCTGAACATACGCCTCTCCTAAGGATCGCCACATAGAAAGGTCCTGTGTCATTTGCACCATCGACTTCCCACCAATGTTCTGCAGGTCGTCGCAGCATCTTTAAGGAGACATTCGAATACAGACAGTTGTATAATCATTGACTAAGAAAAATATATTAATTAATATTAATACAAAATTAATAAGTTAAGAATTCATTAATTAATTTAAAGAATTCATTAGTTAATTTATAATATACTTAATATAATGTACTTTATAGAAATATGTATATATATCAACAAAAATCAATTGCTATATACTCTTTCAAGGTGTGTAAATATTTTAAGTATGTAATGTATGTACATATACAAGCAAATAAATAAATAAATACGTTAATATGACACCTAGAACTGAGGTGATCGTGTGACTAATGTCTAGGAAAAGTGTTAATATTGTATTTCCTACAGTATAAAATTTCTTTCGCCTCTTTTATCTACGCTAGAGATAGACTCTGTGTCGATGGTGAATTTAAATTCTTATTCCAATGAATAAATACACACATACTGTTGTCAAGGGTCAGACAAATCAAAATCAAACTTAGACTTCAATAAATGTTTATTGATCCATACTAACAACATTAATTAAAATATGAAAACAAATGTAGTTCTTTAATTGTATGTTGCGTCTTACATCAAACATGGTTGCAGCATCGAATACCCCGGCTGGTTTGTCAATACAACATCCCTTTTAAGCCAATGTTAAAATAATATTTTTACATTAGAAATATTCTTAAAGTAACATTTTTATAAATAGGCCGAATATTAATTTAAATTAAATGTTTTTACTTATAATTTATATACAATTATCTATTAAAACATAATGAAACTATAATTATTAGATTTAGCAGACACTGAACATCTTTCAAAACAACGTCCCTTTTAAAACCAATGTTAAGATAGTATTATTATTATATAAAAATCTTATTACAAATACTGTTTTAAATAACCTCAGTATATTAAAATGAAATATTAAAAACAATGGTTTATAATTATCCATTAAAACTATGTAAAGCATTAATAAACGCAATGACTATGAACACTGAAAAATTAGACAAAACAATATCTCTTTTTAGGCTTATGTTAAAATACCATTGGACACATGTGTAAATGGCCTTAGTTACATTGGATTGAATAATTAAGTATGAATTTGTAATTATATCTCAAGGTTCTCTTATGAATGATTCCAACAATACATACGTGTAGAACATACATTGATAGGTTGAAAATCACACATTGCACCGATGTCTCATGCGTAAGTAGCAAACTCACTTGTGTGTTATGGAATAAACAACGAATGGGCCACAAATTATCCGAGACATGTAGAAAAAGTAGATTTACTCTTTAACATTTTCCCTTTAGTCTATATGCCTCAAGGAATAATATCATCATAGATGCCCCAAGGAATAACACCCGTCCCAAGTACAAATGTTAGGTTAGTTATGTTAGGTTAGGGTTATGAGGTGTCTGTAGTGATCGCCAATCAGTTCGCCAAGCGTGGCGATTACGGCACGCGAGAGGCCTATGTCCAGCAGTGGACTACTGCAAGCTGTTGCGTGTACGTTATATAAGTGTAATGTATAAGTCAAAAGTAACATAAGCTTTTGTCGGCAGCATCTAAGTAAGTAAGCTTAGTTGTGTAACAGTCAATTAAATGCCGCCCTGCGGCTCTTCTTCGCGATTTTGTAGTTAACGCGAAACCCTAATTATTGTTTCTAAAATAATGCTACCTTTAGTTACACCATAACATCAGTTACCGCCAGTGAAAGTCCCGTCAAAATCGGTCCAGATGTTTCAGGTGTCTGTCCGCCTATTCCCGGCTAATCTCTGAGACGGCTAGACCATTTCAACGACTTACACTGGCAGAAAGTTGTTTTTTTTTGTGTAACGTGGGATCGTAGGCTACTTTTATTTTAGAAACATATTCAGATATATTCCTCCACAGAGGTAGACAGAAGTCTAGGCGATTAAACTCTTCCGACCCACCTTTCGCACCGGAAGATTTTGGGACAACGTGACAGGTAGCGACCAGCTTATCGTTGTTTTTTGCGTAGATTGTTAAAGAAATAAAACAGTTAAAACATGTCAGCTTCCATTTATTATAAAAATATAACACAATACAACAAATTATTAGTAAATTTCTTAGTTCGGAAAGGACATAGTTTTAATTAGAGTTTCAGCCCACCCAATATCGCATCGCATCGTTCGTGACTAGATCCAGGGCTCCCACCAGACCTGGTGACGCTGGACGTGGGGTCCATGAAAGGCGCAGCAGCTCGGCGACGTTTTAAATGTTTATATCATTTAGAATATTAATTATGTCATGGTTAGGAACCAGATATCAGTTACGTAACAAAGTGCTCTGATATATCCGTTATTCACATCCATTCACATCTTTACGAGTATATTATCTTAACCGGTATTAGGAGCTAGCCCAAACAAAATGAGCTTAATGCTGCAAAGTGATACTGATATCACAGAACGGACTCACTGATTTCAGTGATACTATTCATAGTTATGCCAGTAGTAGCTATGCTTAGCATACACAAAAAAACAATGAAAGTCCATTTCAGGATTGATTCTACAGGCTTCGCGATCATTCAGGCGGATTGGCGATCGCTTTGCTACCAGTTTGCCCATTTAATCTGGTATTTTCGAGATAGGTAGGTAGGCCTCCCTCTGTCGCCTCTTGAGACACTTCCATTGGACAGAGGATCTGTGGCGTACATAGAATATCAACCCCTAGCTTCGAACGCGGTCGCTAGCAACCAATTCAGTTACGTATTGCGCGCTGGTCTCGGCGGGTCCGCGAGTCCGCCTCGCTACCCACCTTGTCCGGTTGTTCAGTGGACGGTGCATAGCAATACCACGCTAGCGTAGCATCGACCTTGCTACGCTCAACAAGCTATTTTGCACCGTCTATATTGCTTCCTCCGGTTTGGGGACGAGATCGAACCCCCTTCCCGAACAGGCGTGCACTCGGCGCATGCCTAACCGGCTATATACAACGCACAAAGTGTTTCGCCCAGTCAGGCATGCACTCTACCACGGTCGGGGATATGACTTTGTTTCCGTTTTGGCTTTGGTTTCACGTTGTTGTTTGGCGACATTGGTGGGCTGCGCGGTCGTCGAGGCGTTGCTGCCATATTCGCGTGGGTCGTCGTCATTGGCGCATTGACGGCCCCGGAATTGGCCCAACGCCCTGCCTGCGCGTCATAGGTCTGTATGCGACCGGTAGCATGGGAGGCGGGGCGGTAGGCGTAGCCCTTTCTCCTTCTGAGACTCTACGCATCTCTTTCCGGATGCGTGGAGACGAAAGGTTAAGGGGACATTCTTCACTTATATAGTCATAGGGTGTGCAGTCAGGTTGACATCAATTGATTCATGCCTTGTATCCTCTATGCTGGTGACAGTTGGTTGGTTTTGAAGTGGGAAACTCAGTTCCCAATTCTAACAGGAAACGCCGATTGCAGTGCCCCGGCGAAATTGCGCCCTGCGGCAGCATTGCGCGCTGGTCTCGGCGGGTCC
>JAGSMR010000708.1:0-13995 GCA_029286605.1 Sericinus montela
GCGAGTCCGCCTCGCTACCCACCTTGTCCGGTTGTTCAGTGGACGGTGCATAGCAATACCACGCTAGCGTAGCATCGACCTTGCTACGCTCAACAAGCTATTTTGCACCGTCTATATTGCTTCCTCCGGTTTGGGGACGAGATCGAACCCCCTTCCCGAACAGGCGTGCACTCGGCGCATGCCTAACCGGCTATATACAACGCACAAAGTGTTTCGCCCAGTCAGGCATGCACTCTACCACGGTCGGGGATATGACTTTGTTTCCGTTTTGGCTTTGGTTTCACGTTGTTGTTTGGCGACATTGGTGGGCTGCGCGGTCGTCGAGGCGTTGCTGCCATATTCGCGTGGGTCGTCGTCATTGGCGCATTGACGGCCCCGGAATTGGCCCAACGCCCTGCCTGCGCGTCATAGGTCTGTATGCGACCGGTAGCATGGGAGGCGGGGCGGTAGGCGTAGCCCTTTCTCCTTCTGAGACTCTACGCATCTCTTTCCGGATGCGTGGAGACGAAAGGTTAAGGGGACATTCTTCACTTATATAGTCATAGGGTGTGCAGTCAGGTTGACATCAATTGATTCATGCCTTGTATCCTCTATGCTGGTGACAGTTGGTTGGTTTTGAAGTGGGAAACTCAGTTCCCAATTCTAACAGGAAACGCCGATTGCAGTGCCCCGGCGAAATTGCGCCCTGCGGCAGCAGTTTGCCGGAACTCGCGGCGGTTGCGTAGCTCGTTCGCTGGTAGAGATCCGTGATTGACCCGGGTCAAATATGTTCCGCTCCATTAGTGGGCGGTCCACAACCACTGTAGTCTTCTTTGGTGGTGTTGCTGTTGTTGTTGCATGTGAGCGGTCAGGGTTCGGTGTTCGGTTTCCTGAGACTCTTCCGTCTCGCGGGTTCATAGGTGTCTCCGACATCACCGGTGATTTTACTTGCGCGTGGGGACCTGCGTGCACTCTTACCCCTCCCCGCCCCTCGTCGCTGTTAGCCTGCGAGTGACCCCGATGGCCGAAACTTTCAAAAGTCCACCGATGCAACGCTACTCAAGCCCTTCTTTTATGCCTCTGGTATTGCGGATGTTCATGGGCGGTGGTAATCACTTACCATCACGTGAGCCACCTGCTCATTTGCCTTCCTTCCCTATAAAAAATATGAAGGTCTTATAAACGTCAAATACCATATCGCATTTAATTTACTTTGTTATTTAAACTTTAAAAGCATGAAAGCTAAAAAAATGAAAATGGTACATGCATCAAATCATCGATAGTTTTTGGAAACTTCTTATATCTATCCTAACGTCGCAGGACTTCTACAGGTCTTCTCTAGTGTGTAATACTCTAAGTAATATTAAAAAATTAAACATATAACCGATTTGAGAACCTCCTCCCTGTTTGAAGTCGGTTTTGTAAGTAAATTTAAACTATGGTAATTGGGCAGCATTATAGCCAAACAAAATAATAGTCTTGCCTAGATGCTTATAGCAATATCCCAGTGGCTATATTTTAGTGTTACTTTATTACTCTTTCTGACGCTTCAGCATATACTCGTTAAATGCATATGTATTTATACGTCGTGCATATTTGTACATCTGACCCTGTGTGTTTGCAGTAGTTATGAGTACAAAGGAAAACAGCAGGATCTCTGATTACTTTCGTGGACGACGTTTCCAATAAAAACAAGGAAAATTCAGGTAATTCATCGTAGTTTTGTTACATAAAATTTTTATAGAAAAAGGAGAGGCAAACGAGCAGGTGGCTCACGTGACGGTAAGTGATTACGACCGCCCGAACACCCGCAATAGCAGAGCATAATCTCCGGAAGCGTGTAGCGGTGCAATCGGTGAATAAGAAGTTTTTAACTAGTACTATTACCACGGCACCCGTCGCTCCGAAGAACTCAGTCGAAGTTCTAAGGTTGGTTACTCCCTGAAGTTCCTAGACTTTGGACTTTGGGCATTACACGGGATAACGTCTGTTTGCCAATTGACACGCCCTTGCCGTAACAATTGTAACTGGCCAACAGCGTTCAAGCGCGTCGGACTATCGCACTGTAGAAAGGGCGCCAGGTATTCATTCGGCCCTGCGGTGTCGCCAGCACACTTCGGGGTAATGATCTCTCATTTCATGAGACATCTCTCCTCTATAAATTCAGCAACCCTGACGCTCGCTGGGCTGTGCTGGGCCTCCGAGGTTTGCGTAAAATGACGCTGAGGGAGCAGGGGTAATCAAACATAGGAACCGTATCGTTCGCGTCTACGAAATAAGCACATACATACATACATTAGGTACACTACACTCAGTGTATAAGAATATCCGGATGAGAGGGCCCACCTCCGCCGACCTGGGGAACCACCCGACAAGCGGCGGACAACGACGTTCGAAAGGACACTATGAGTGAAGCGAGACCTGTTAAATCCCGAGAAATCCGGTGATCTTACCTCCCAGGACAGCAAGACCGGGGACCACCGCAGCCACTGCCGCGCACACGCATGCCCCGACCCCCGCGTCTGCTGACCGGCGATCACGAGTATCGTCAGGTGGAAGACACGGAGGTCCTACAAAGAGGCGACTGGCCGCAAGACGTCGCACGCCGCCGAAATCAGGCATCGCGGGCGAAGGCAAAACACCTGTTGGCATGAGGGCCGCCGCGATCGCCATCCATCCTCCTCGTCGGGTATTCCCCAGCCGCCGACGCAAGTTGAAGAGGAAGGGGGACCAGCACTTACCGGGATGGGACTCTGCAAAGTACGTCGGAATCTCCAATTTGGAAAGCGAGGCCGGAATACGGTTTGCTGTACCTGTTGCTGGTTGGCAGCACAACTCAGCGCACAGGCCAGCAACCAGTATAAATATCTGGAAGAACGGACCTCGCAAAAGTCAGGAGACGACATAGTGCCCCCACCTCTTGCAAACCTCCGTAGTGGGGTCAGCGTACAGGGTCGCCTCAACCATACTAATCGAGCCAAAGGGGCGTAACAAGCCATCTACCCATCTCCTCCGAAATGGAGGTTGAGACAAAGAGCAGGGGCCGCCAATGTCGCCGGTAGAAACACCGGTCGACAGTTGCCATCTACGATGCCCAAACGTGGGGGCCAGCAGCGCCCAGAACGTCGTCCGCGTCGACGTACGCCACGATGGCAGCGGCACCCAAGCGCCCGCGCAGCCCCACCTGTGTGCCATCACCTGGGAAGGTGGTGGCCAGAGAAAAAGGAGGATAGCAAATATCCTCCTATAATAGTAAAGTGCCTACCAGGTGGGCAAAACGCTTCATGCCTGCACAACATTTTAGGGCACGCGCCGAATGCCCGGAAAGAGGGTAGATTCCGCCCGCATTGGCTGATGAATACCGGAAGGTGCGGAAATTTGTTACTAACGGGCGCAGCAAGGAGGACGCAGCGCTCGCATGGTACTGCTGCTATGCACCGACCATGAATGCCACTAAGGTGGGACTGCGTGGGCTACCGCGGGGCATCCAGAAGATATCGAGGAGGCCCTTGGGCATTGGGCTTTCCCGTTACATTTGTGAGGCCGAAGAAGGAGACCAGGTTGCCTTTCCGTAAAATTACCGCCAGCAAGGGAGCTCAAGGGGCTGTATAACGTACACGGCTCCTCTACATGCCCAGGTAACGATCGAGGCATGGCAAGGCAGAGGCCCGGCTCAGTGCCACCGTTGCCGGGGAGTTCGGACACTCCTCAACGGAAACTGCTATCGCCAGCCAAATGTGTTAGATGCGCCGGGGATCACGTCGCATCAGATTGCTAAACCAAGGATGGGCCACCGGTGCGCCAATTGCGAAGTGAGGGCACTCAAGCAGTAAGTACGCTGTTATACAGCGCATCGCTTTCATAAGAAGGATTAGAATGCCCCTCCCATCCCTCCCCGCGCAGCGCGCCCGCGGCAAAATACGCGCAGTTGCCGCGGTCGCAGAGGGCGCACCCGATGCGAGACCCGCTCACCACAACCGCGACAGCCGCGCGGCGCCTGGAGAATTAACGGCAAGTGGCACCAGCCACTAAACCTGGAAAGTTAGCAGCGGTCACAACTGCAACCGCCAGCTAACGAAGGCCACGGAAGGGAGTCCTCTCTCCACTAAGAAGGAAAGAGGAGGGGAAGAAGAAGAAAAAGACGGCCAGAGTCCGAGGCCAGGAGTGACCTCCACACACCCATACCCCCTCCCCCATTGCCTGCCATCCAGCCAGGGCCAGCGGTTGCCAACACGCAAGAATGTAACTCAGCGTGACGGTGCAGCACCCAGCTCCGAGCACAAGCCTCAAGGGGAGAACCAGGGCCTCACCCCTCAAATAACACCGTGCCGACTACGGTCGAGGCTGCACTGGCACAATTGGTCACAGTCGTGCGCGAAAATCCTGAGCGACGTCTAGCGGCGATGACCACCGGAGCGGTACTCACGGCTATTTTGACAGCCCCTGACCCACCTGACAATGGCAAAAGTAACAAGCTGAAAGCTCCGGGTAATGTGCACGGAACCCAGGCGGCATCCAACAACAAGCCGCCAGTCTCGCACTGTGATTGCAGCAGCACGGGAATCCAGGTCGTGTTGCTAGGGAACTAAACTCAGACCCGGACGCCATTTCAAGTCCCCAATTTCTTCGTGTATCATTCGCGACGAGGGTCTCCGAGAAGGCCTACAGAGGCACGGCAGCCATTTTGGTTAGGAGGAGACCTAGTGCATGAGGAGGTGGAGCTGCTGCCATTATCCCAACCAGGGCATTGGGATACTCCTGAAGACGGCCGGTGGAGCTAAGGATCTACGCAGCGTACCACGCCACCGGCCCTCCTCTCTGCCCCTCGGACATCGAGCCGTCATGGACAACAGCTCTCTCCTGTCATTATGGCGGGAGATTTTAACACCAAACACCTGGCCAGGTTTCTGCTGGAGGATATGAAGTGCTGGGACCAGGAGCTCCCACACATATCCCCGACAACAACACATCGGCCGGATGTCCTGGATATGGTTCTCTGCCAAGGAGTCCCATGTCCGGTCAAGTGGAGGTGCTGTATGACCTGGACACGCAGCACCTACCAATTCTCATTACCATGTCGACAGCGCCGACTCCGTAGTGCCCCGGGGCCTCCGAACGAAGACCAACTGGGAGCAATACAGAAGAGCGCTGGCGAACCTTACCTACAGTGCGATATAACATCTGGAGAAGAGGTGAAGTGGCCGCTAAATATATCTGTGAAAGATACATCAAAAGATATCTAGCGGCCACCAGGACAATACAGCACGCACCACGAGGAGGTACTCCCACGGAGGCTCAAAACTCTCTAGAGGGAGAAACGATCCACAGGAAGCTTTGGGCTAGAACCAGATGTCCCAAAGTAAAGGCAAAACTCAACTCTATTGCAGAAAAAGCTGTCGGAAGGATAAAAAGGCACTGGGGCGAGTCATGGAACGCTCGCATCGAGGCCTCGGAACATCCAACCTCGCTATATCAGCTCACCCGACAGCTTTCGCGCACCTACAGCCCATTTGCTGAGTGGACAGCACGGAAAACGGCACTACGGAGCACGAGACTGGGCCGAGATCCTGGCAGAACATTTAGAGGGCAGTTCAAACCCAATACTGCTGCTGCTGTCGTCGCAGACTTCCACAGGAGGTTGAGCAGTGTGTGCAGGGAGTTCCTGACGAGCCAGCGCCACCATTAGGAGGACGATTTCATGTCCTTCTGAAGTAAGAAAAGTGGCACAGCGCCTACCACTACGGAAGCGCCGGAGCGGCGATTGCATAACCACTGCAAATAAGACGGCTGCCTAGGAAAGGGATCGTAGCACTGACCCGTTTGTTCAACGGTGCTACGCACCAACACCCTTCCAAGTGGAAGGAAGGGAAAATCATAGTGCTGCCGAAGCCGGGGAAAAACAGAGACACGGCAAGCTGCAAATCCCATCACGCTACTGTCATGTATATAGCAAAAGCTTTTGAAAGGCTACTGCTGCGGAACTGCGACCATGCAGAAGCTCGAAAGGAACGATTCGGATTCGCAGCGGCCACTCCACCACGGCGCAGCTGGCCGAGTGCTACACTGGCGGCGAAACCATCTCGGCGCTCCTGTCTGAGGGTCTTTCTCGACATGAAGGCCTTCGACCGGGTGTGGCACACAGGTCTAATCTAAACAATATGCAACACCACAACGCCGCCAGCGCTCAGCACGACTAGTGGCGTCATTTCTGGAGGACGGAGCTTCTGTGTTGGCGTCGAGAGGATCGACTCCGGCAGCACGAAGAGAATAGGGGCAGGAGTGCCTAAGGCAGCTGTCTTTCCTCGCACCTGTGTGCCGCAGATTTACCAACGAAACATCCCCACACTTGAAGGTCGCGTCAAGAATGGGAACAAGATGTCAGCATGCTCGCCCTCTCGCAGACGACAGCGCGTATTTTACGTCGTCCGTCGGGCAGACATTGCAGCCAAGGAGGATACAATGTCTGCTAGTTTCTTTCTACTGC
Organism: Sericinus montela; assembly: GCA_029286605.1. Taxonomy (NCBI): domain Eukaryota; kingdom Metazoa; phylum Arthropoda; class Insecta; order Lepidoptera; family Papilionidae; genus Sericinus; species Sericinus montela. The sequence continues at coordinate 6,464 of JAGSMR010000708.1, forward strand.
CTGAATGAAGCGACAAATGGCGCATGGCCGTGAACGTTGGCAAGACATGCGCCATAGTGTCAACAGACAGGGACGTGTACCACCACCACTCAAGCTCCGAGGCCAGGATGTAGAGTGGAAGACCAGTGACCTACCTTGGATGCCAGATTGACCGCTCTCTACATTATGACCCCTCAGGTCCGAAGATACGTCGTACTGACGCGCAAGAGCCTGCGAGGGGCGGGTCCTCCGTCAGTTCTGGCGTCAACCTGCTAACGAGACCAGGTGAGGATCTACAAGACCTACCATCCGCTCGCGAATCACACTTATGCTGCACCAGCGTGGTACGCGTTCACATCTCCCGCACAGCGGAAAAGATTGCAGGTTCAGCAGGAGACATTTCCCTAAGAACGATTGTGGGAGCTGGTCGTTACGTCCGGAATGACGTCATCGCCAGAGATCTTAAATCGAATCTATCCACGACTTTGTGGTCCACTTGGCGCGGAAAATGTATGACCGCGCTGATAATGGGCACATGAACACCCTGCGCGACCTGGCGTCCTTATCGGACCTCCTGCCGCAGCACATCTCGACCAGAGCGGCGACCTCCCTAAAGGGTGTTGCAGCCACCACCCGACCTCGTTGAGGGGAGGACGGGGAAGAGTGAAAGACCCGACGCATGGCGTAAATACGCAACACACCGACATGTATACCGCGAAAGCGGTACCCAGGACCGAGGGGCAGCAGCCCCTGAGAAGACGCCCGGGCAATGAGGCTTGCCTCGAGGCCCGATACCTGCGAAAGCAGAAGAAATCCGCTCACGCTCACGCAGAGGCATATCTCAGGCTTGTGTGGCGGTGCAATCAGTGAATAAGGAAAGTTTTTAACTAGTACTATTACCGGCACCCGTCGCTCCGAAGAACTCGGTCGAAGTTCTGAAGGTTGAATTCTCCCTGAAGTTCCTAGACTTTGAGACTTTGGGCGACCACACCCCGGATAACGTCTGTTTGCCGAATTGACACGCCCGTCGTAACAATTGTAACAGCCAACAACGTTCCAAGCGCGTCGGACACCCTATCCGCTTTTCTTAGAAAAGTGCCGATTATTCGGCCTGCAGTAGCCTTAGCCACACACTTCGGGGTAAGTCTCATTCATCTCTCTTTGGATTAACAAACCCCCAAACCGTTCGCTGGGCGCTGTGCTGGGCCTCCGAAAGGTTTCACCCGGCTAAGTGGCCGCGCTGGCGAGGGCAGGGGGAGTGGTCAAGCGACACAGGAACCGTATCGTTCGCACGCCGCCACCAGGATATGCGCACACGCACGCCACACCATTAAGCGCTACACATTGGTGTTGCAAGAATGTCGGATGAGGGGACCCACCCCCTCCCGCCGACTAGGAGGAACCACCCGACAAGCGGCGGACAACGACGTTCGAAAGGACGCTAATGAAGAGACCTATTTGATCCCGAGAAGTCGGTGATACTACCTCCCAGGACAGCAACATCAAGACCGGGGATACCACGGCCGCTACCGCGTACACGCGCATCGCTTCGACCCCCGCGTCTACTGACCGGTGATCTGGTATCGTCAGGTGGAAGACACGGAGGTCCTACAAGGGCGACTAGCCGCAAGACGTCGCACGCCGCCGGAAATCGACGTTCCTAAATATCCATATATCCATATACCTTTGGCGCACTTCGGTGGCCCATCCTGGGTTTGGGGCAGTCTGATGCGACATGATCCCCAACGCATCTAACGCATTTTACCGGGCGAAAGCGGTTTTGCCGAGGGTGTCGAACCCCTGGCAACGGTGGCACTGAGCCGGGCCTTCCCTGCCTTGCCATGCCTCAATCGTTACTCCGGGCATGTAGAGGAGCTCGTGTACATCATACAGCCTCTTGAGCTCCTCTTGGCTGAGGTGGTGTAACAATGTGGAAAAACCCAGCGGTCTCCCTTTCTTCGGGGGATTGCCTTACGAACGTAACGGAAAAGCCCAGTGCCTTAAGGGTCTCCTCGATGTCCTCGGGGTGTGTATCTGCTGGTAGCCCGCAGTCCACCTTGGTGGGCAATTCGGCGGTTGGTGAATAGCAGTACCATGCGAGCGCTGCGTCCTCCTTGCTGCGCTCCGTTGGGTACCTCTGCACCTTTCGGTATTCATCAGCCGAATGCGGGCGGAATCTTACCCCTTTCGAAAGGCGCGCATTCGGCGCGTGCCCTAAAATATTGTGCAGGGCACGGAAATGTTTTGCCCACTCTGGTAGGCTTTCTACTATAATAGGAGGATATTTGCTATCCTCCTTTTCCTTAATACCACCTTCTAGGTGATGGCACACTTCCTAGGTGGGCTGCGCGGGCGCTTGGGTGCAGCTGCCATCGTGGCGTACGTCGACGCGGACGACGTTCCTGGGCGCGTAGGGCCCCCACGTTTGGGCATCGTAGGCGGCAGCTAGCCTCGGTGTATCTTTGTCGACCGGTGTCTCTACCGGCGACATTGATTATGCCCTGCCTTAATCTCTACCTCCATTTCGGAGGGAGATGGGGTAGAGCGGCAGGGGCATGCCCACTTTGGCTCAATTAGTATGGTCGAGGCGACCCCCCTCTGCACGCTGACCCCACTACGGAGGTTTGCAGGAGGGGGTGGGGGGGCATCATGAGTCGTCTCGATTTTTGCGAGGTCCGTTTCTCCGGTATTTATACAGGTTGCCGGGCCCGTGCTGAGTTGTGTTACACAACTGGCGGGTACAGCAACCGTATTTCAACCTCGCTTCCAAATTTGAAAGCCCGGCGTACTCGATGAGTCCATCCTCCCGGGTAAAGTGCTGGTCCCCCCTCCTCTTAAAACTTGCGTTTCAGTGGCTGGGGAATACTCCGACGAGGAGGTATGCCAGAAGAAGCATAAAAGCAGGTTGAATGCAGTGGAGATGCGATCTCTTCGTAAAATGTGCGGCCTTACCATGGCCGACCGAAAGCGAACGACGAGATTCGCAATATGGCGGAATTTGAATGACGACCTTGTCTCAAAAATGGATAAGGGCGTGCTTCGATGGTTGGGGCGTTGAGCGAATGGTGAAGACCGAATGGTGAAGAAAATATAGCGCGAAAGTTAATATTAAAGATTGTCGAGGTAGACCGAGACCACTCGAAGACCATGTGAGCAAATTGCTCGAAGAGGGAGGTCAAGGGTACTCGGATACCTAGACGTGCATGTATGAAGAAGATGATGAATCTGAGAGAAGCGAAAGAGTAGCCTTGAGGGATCATGACACTTGGCGATCTGTTCTCTCTAGCTACCGTCAGGAGATTGTACGTGAAGATAAATAAAATATATATATATATATATATATATATATATATATATATATATATATATATATATATATATATATATATATATATATATATATATATATATATATATATATATATATATATATATATATATATATATATATATATATATATATAATATATATATATATATATAAAATATATATATATATATATATATATATATATATATATATTTATTTATCTTCAGGAGATCGTAAACACTTAGCGTCTGTTCTCTCTGGCTACCCCGTCAGGATTGTGCGTGAAGATAAATAATATATATATATATATATATATATATATATAAAATATATATATATATATATAAAATATATATATATATATATATATATATATATATATATATATATATATATATATATTGTTATCTTCACGCACAATCAACAGCCCAACCGAAAACAGATATAATATCTGATATCTATGCTCTTTCGCTTCTCTCAGATTCATCATCTTCTTCATACATGCACATTTGGTATCCAGTACCGCCAGCCCTCCTGCTTCGAGCAATTTGCTTCACATGGTCTTCGAAAGTTAGTCTCAGTCTGCCTCGACACCTTTTAATATTAACTTTCGCGCTATATATTTTTCTTCACCATTGGTCTTCACTCTTCGCTCAACGTGCCCCAACCATCGAAGCACGCCCTTATCCATTTTGAGACAAGGTCGTCATTCAAACCTGCCGCGTACGAAATCTCGTCATTCGATAAACCGCAAAACCACCATTACAGTCATCTCACTGCTATCTCTTCTAACGCTCCTGTTCGCTATACATATATAACCAAAGTCGGTACCAACACTGCGTTATATTGCAAGGCGTGCACTTTTCACCAGCATACTTGCCGCGATTAACGCCAGTCAGGACACTTTGTTCCCGGCAGCGACACGCCTGTACATCTAAATCACATCTTCCATCCCGGCTAAATGCACTCCCCATGTAGCAATTTGCATTCCACCTGTTCCTGGAGCATTCCTGATTTACGCAAATTTCGCACTTCGTTCTTTCTTCGTCCTTCAAATACAGAACCTTAGTTTTATTAGCATTCAAACGGAGACCATTAATTTCATTCTTCTTTCATACGTGACTAATGCCTGAAGTTCTGCCTCTGATGGTGCAATAACTGCATCATCAGCATAAAGCAGACAATTTACTTTTATGTCACCCAATTTCACACCAAATATTTATCTTTCCTCTTCTGTAAACAGCTGTCGAGATACAGTATGAAGAGCCAGGAAGACATGACTCAACCCTGTTTTACGCCCGTTTGGACGCTAAACATGGGTGACGGGTCATGCCCCCAGGCTTTACAGTAACAGTAAAGTGACTGCACAGCCTGGCAATCGACCATCTACTTTACCCCGGCAAGCAGTTCCACAATTTGTCAATCATCCGGAACAGCCCCGGTCGCCAGCACAAATTGCACAGCAGATGAAAGCTGTCCCAGACGCGTGACCCTCCATACTTGACCATTTCAGTAGTAACTCTGTCTGAATCCCGCAGCGTTACCACATTTCAAACTTCTAATCGCACATTCAATCTCTTGCATACTGATGACCTCAGTGTCATCGAGGTCCAGTCTGGCGTACCAATCACGGCGTCACCCCGGATCCCTCACTAAGATCATCACACGCATACATCTCTCTATAAAATTCGCTCCATCGCTGCATGACGTCCGATTTTTCTGAGAGGACATCATTGGTTCCCGAAAGCACTTTATTCATTCTTAAGGCTGTCGCACCACTCCGGGACCTTCCAACCTCTTTCAGAAGAGTTTGGAGTTCCTTGAAGTTGTGCGACAACCTTTCTCGTCCCTTCATTCTACTCCTTTCACGCACTTCCTCAATCAATGCTTTCGTGTGAACTTTCTGGAGCTTATATCTTTCTTTCCTCTTCTCTCTCATATCCTTATCATTACTAGAGGCCAAGTAGTCTAACCATGCTTTCTTCTTCTTATTTACAGCTTTTTCACTTCGTCATTCCACCATGCATCACCCTTTTACTACTACCTCTTTTCACAGTTCCACACGTCTTCGCTACACTATTATTTCCATCTCTAAGGCTCTGCCATATTTCTTCCACATTCTTTCTAACACCAATGCTGTTCAGCTTTTCGGCTACCCTTGCTTGATATTTATTCCTAGTGTCCGCTTCCACAGAAGCTTCCAGCTTCGGATGCTACCGACCGACTGTGGTTCTGGTATCGCCGTCCGGTGGCGCCAACCGCGAACAGACCCCTAAATCTAATGGTCTTTAGGTAGTGATCCGTTCCCAGGTCAGCACCTCGGAACACCCGCGTATCCATCACCTGTTTTCGCAGTCGGTCATCCGCCAGGAATAAATCGATCATACTTCTCTCATTCTCTCTTGTTCTAGTATACATATGGATTTTCTTGTGACTAAACATAGTGTTTGTCACAAGAAGACCCTTCCTTGCCACAGCCAGTATGAGCTTGCCAGCATCGTTAACCCTTTGTCATAAACATTTCCAAGCACCGACTCGTACCCTGGCCGGGCAGTACCAACCATCATTCAAGTCACCACATGCAACAATTCTTTCGTTTTCCTCTGGCAAGTCTAGAACTTCTCTTACATTCTCCCAAAATTCCTCCAGTTCAGCTCTGGACGGCAAGCCACCGGCGCATAAACAGCCAAAAGGAATAACTTCGTCAGTCCCAATTTAAAGCGAACCCAGAAAGTCTCGAGTTCACAACCTTATATTCAGTCATAACATCGACCAACCGAGACGACAGCAGCACCCCCACTCCCTGGCAGGCGCTCTCGCTCTCCGGGACTCGGACCGCCAGAGCTATCGCCCCGCCGGGCTCTTCAGTACCGCTCTCCTTCGCTTGGTCTCCGACAAACACACGACATCTAATTCTCTTTCTTTCATTATTTCAATCAACTCATTCGTCTTATCTCTCATGCCTCCTCTAACATTCCACGTGCCAACTCTGCACTCCGTCCTCCACCTTCCGCCGTGTCGGGCTGTGCGTGACGGTAGCGGTCCCCATCGCCGCTTTGCGCGCTGCATTTCACACCAACGGGGACGAACTGGTGTGCGTCGCCTTGGGGGACGCCTAACCCTTGTTGGCATGTGCGTGTTTGCCGCGGCGCATGCGCCAGCGAGGAGGGATGGGAGGGGCATTCTAATGCCCCTCTTACGAGCGATGCGCTGAATAACAGCGCATCTTCGATCGTGCCAGAGTGCACCTTACGCGTTTGACCGACGCCTGGGTTTTGGGGCGATCTGATGCGACATGATCCCGGCGCATCTAACGCATTTTACCGGGCGAAAGCAGTTTGCCGAGGTGTCCGAACCCTGGCAACGGTGGCGCCAGGCGGGCCTTCCTGCCTTGCCATGCCTCAATCGTTACTCCGGGCCAGAGGGGCTCGTGTACATCATACAGCTTCTTGAGCTCCTCTTGGCTGAGGTGGTGTAGCTTAATGGAAAAACCTTCGGTCTCCCACTTTCTTCCGGATTGCCCTTACGAACGTAACGGAAAAAGCCCAGTGCCTTAAGGGTCTCCTCGATGTCCTCGGGGTGTGTATCTGCTGGTAGCCACGCAGTCCCACCTTGATGGGCAATTCAGCGGTTGGTGAATAGCAGTACCATGCGAGCGCTGCGTCCTCCTTGCTGCGCTCCGTTAGGTACCTCTGCACCTTTCGGTATTCATCAGCCGAATGCGGGCGGAATCTTACCCCTTTCCCGAAGGGCGCGCATTCAACGTGCCCTAAAATGTTGTGCCGGGGCACGGAAGAATGTTTCACTATTAATTTATACAACGGTCCTATTAAAAACTTAGAACTATAATTGACCGTTTAACTGAACACTGAACATCTTTCAAAACAACGTCCCTTTTAAAACTAATATAAAGATAGTATTATTTATTATATAAGAAAATTATTAAAATACTGTTTTATAACAGCTTCCAGTATGCTTGGGGCAAAATTAAATATTAAAACAAGGATTTATCCATTAAAACTATGTAAATATTTATTAACGCAATAGCTAAGTGAACACTGAAAAATTAGGACAAAATAATATCTCTTTTAGGCTTATGTTAAAATACTATTGACACATGGGTCATAAATGGCCTTTAGTTACATTTGGATTAGAATAATTAAGTATGAATTCTGTAATATGTCTCGTTTAATATTAATTAAATCCCAACAATACATTTAATTTATACAACGGTCCTATTAAA
>JAGSMR010000709.1:0-13980 GCA_029286605.1 Sericinus montela
AAAACTTAGAACTATAATTGACCGTTTAACTGAACACTGAACATCTTTCAAAACAACGTCCCTTTTAAAACTAATATAAAGATAGTATTATTTATTATATAAGAAAATTATTAAAATACTGTTTTATAACAGCTTCCAGTATGCTTGGGGCAAAATTAAATATTAAAACAAGGATTTATCCATTAAAACTATGTAAATATTTATTAACGCAATAGCTAAGTGAACACTGAAAAATTAGGACAAAATAATATCTCTTTTAGGCTTATGTTAAAATACTATTGACACATGGGTCATAAATGGCCTTTAGTTACATTTGGATTAGAATAATTAAGTATGAATTCTGTAATATGTCTCGTTTAATATTAATTAAATCCCAACAATACATACGTAGAAACATACATTATAGGTTGAAAATCACAACACATTGCAGTAACTGATGTCTCATGAGTAAAGAGTAAACCCACTTTGTGTGTTATGGAATAAGAAACAACGAATGGGCCACAACACCCAGTCCCGAGACATGGTGAAAGTAGATTTACTCTTTAACATTTTCCTTGTCTATATGCCCAAGGAATAATACCTGGTCCCAAGTACAAATGTTAGGTTAGTTGTTAGGTTAGGTTGCGAGGTGTCTCCGCAGTGCGATCGCCAAATCTGCTCCGCCAAGTGGTGATTACGGCACGCGAGAGGCCTATGTCCAGCAGTGGACCACTGCAAAGCTGTTGGTGTACGTTATATAAGTGTAATGTATAGTCGAAAGTAACATGTTTTGTCGGCAGCATCTAAGTAAGTAAAGTTTAGTTGTGTAACAGCCTTCGACTAAATGCCCCTGCGGCCTTCTCGCGGCTTTGTAGTTAACGAAACCCTAATTATTGTTTTAAAATAATGCTACCTTAGTTACACCTTTACAACATCAGCTACCGCCAGTGAAAGTTCCGTCAAAATCGGTCCAGACGTTTCAGGTGTCTGTCCGTTTGTTCCCGCTAATCTCTGAGACGGCTAGACCGATTTCACCCGGAATTACACTGGCAGAAAGTTGATTTTTTTGTGGCGTAACGTGATCGTAGGTTACTTTTTAGTTTTAGAAACATATTCATATATTCCTCCAATACAGAGGTAGACAGAAGTTCAGACGATTAAATCCTTCCGACCCACCTTTCACCGAAGATTTTGGGACAACGTGACAGGTAGCGACGAGCTTATCGTTGTTTTGCGTAGATTAAGTTGAAGAAATAAAGAAATACGTTTCCATTTATTATAAAAATATAACACAATACAACAAATTATTAGTAAATTTCTAGTTCGGAAAGGACATAGTTTTGATTCCAGTTTCAGCTCAATTTCACGTAGCATCGCATCGTTCGTGACTAGATCCAGGGCTCCAAATTGACCTGGTGACGTTTATGACGTGGGGTCCGCAGCGGCGCAGCTCGATACCTTAAGAGGAACGCAATTATCTTGTAACGTTTTAAATGTTTATATATCATTTAGAATATTAATTATGTCATGGTTAGGAACTAGATATCAGTTACGTAACAAAGTGCCTGATATATCCTGTTATTCACATCCATTCACATCTTTATGAGTATATTATCTTAACCGGTGTTAGGGAGCCAGCCCAAACAAAATGAGCTTAATCCTGCAAGGATACTGATATCACAGAACGGGCTCCAGCACTGGATTTCAGTGATACTATTCATTGTGTTATAGTGCCATGAACGCGGTTAGTTTGAGTATATAATATAAAAATGTTTGCGAAAGTCCATTTGTGATTGATTCACAGGCTTCGCGACATTCAGGCGGATTGTCAATCGCTTTGTCACCAGCTTCCGGTTTCACCAGAATCTGGTATTTTTCGAGATAGGTAGGGTAGGTAGGGCCTCCCTCCGTCGCCTCGAGACACTCACGGATGTAGAGGATTCGTATGCACATAAAATCATCAACCCTACTCAGCGCGGGTCGCTAGCAACTAAGCTACGGGGCCGCTTCCAGACCTGCCCTCCACGCTGCATCTGTGCCTGTCCTGGAGTGGGTGCTGCCCTCCCGCCGCGCAACCAGCCCCTGGAACCGCGGACAGCCGTCCAAGCGCACCTCTTCCTGACGACATAGAGGTTTAGAGGTGTCACAATAATCCAAGAAAGTCACGATAGCCAATCTTTAATCTTGAAACTACTTGAATTTGTTATAAGTTTAAATCCTAGAAACTTCTAAATCGCCTCACTGTACACATTCATAAGTAGCTACTTATCTCTGTTTTAATAATGCTAATGTTGAAAGATACACGAAGACGCATAATAAGTATGAGATTGCGATATCTATATGTACACTGGTGCATGTGATAATGTTAGTAAAATGAGTAATTTCGCACATGACAGGTCATATTCAATAATAAAATACTAAAAAGTATAAAACATCAAAAATCTCAATATATTTAAACAGAAAACATAAGCATCTAAAGATGGTAGACCAATCGATAAATGTTGTCATTCAACAAATGACCTTTCATTTAACAAAGTGTAATTAAACCCTCATGTAGACATGTACTTTATCATGATCATCGTCATCATAACAGTCTAACAGAAGTCTACTGTTGAACATACGCCTCCTCAAGGATCGCCACATAGAAAGGTCCTGTGTCATTTGCACCTGAGTCGACCGCAATGTTCTGCAGGTCGTCGCAGCATCTTGCGGAGACATTCTAATACAGACAGTTGTATAATCATTGACTAAGAAAGATATATTAATTAATAATAATACACAAAATTACTATAAAGAATTCATTAATTAATTTAAAGAATTCATTAGTTAATTTATAATATACTTAATATAATATACTTTTATAGAAATATGTATATATATCAACAAAAACCGAAATTAAGTTATATACTTTCAAGGTGTGTAAATATTTTTAAGAACTTCAAATGGAATTTTATATTCTTTTCTCCAATGTATGTACATATACAAGCAATAAATAAATAAATACGTTAATATGACACCTAGAACTGAGGTGGTCGTGCCCCGACTAATGTCTAGAAACAGTTAATATTGTATTTCCAACATTATAAAAATTTCTTTCGCCTGTTTTATCTCCGCTAGATAGACTCTGTGTCGATAGACGAATTTAAATTCTTATTCCAATGAATAAATACACAATACCAGTTGTCAAGGGTCAGACAAATCAAAATCAAACTTAGGGACTTCAAGAAATGTTTGGTTGATCCATACTAACAATATTAATGAAATAAGAAAACAAATGTAGTTTTTAATTGTATGTTGCGTCTAACATCGAACATGGTTGCAGCAATTGAATAACCCTCTGGCTAGTTTGTCAATACAATATCCCTTTTAAGCTAATGTTAAAATAATATTTTACATTAGAAATATTATTAAAAGTACCATTTTTATAAATAGGCTGAATATTAATTTAAATTAAATGTTTCACTATTAATTTATAACAATTATTCATTAAAACTAAACTATAATTGACTGTCAACTTGAACACTGAACACTAAAACAAATTGTCCCTTTAAAACCAATGTTAAGAGATAGTATTATTATATAAGAAATTTAATATGTAAATAATTGTTTTTATAAATAATAGCCTCAGTATATTAAAAATTAAATATTAAAAACAATGGATTTATCCATTAAAACTATGTAAACATTAATTAACGCAATAGCTAAGTGAACACTGGAAAATTAGACAAAATAATATCTCTCTTTGTGTAGGCTTAAGTGTTAAAATACCATTAAATACGGCCATAAATGGCCTTAGTTACATTTGGATTGAATAATTAAGTATGAATTTGTAATTATATCTCAAGGCTCTCTTAATATTAATAGCAACAATACATACGTAGAAACATACATTGATAGGTTGAAAATCACATACAGCTGCCGATGTCTCATGCGTAAATAGCAAACTCACTTGTGGTATGGAATAAGGAAACAACAGATAGACACAAATACCCAGTCCCGAGACATGTGAAAAAGAGAAATGGTTACTCTTTAACATTTTCCTTTACAGATCTATATGCCCCCAAGGAATAATATCATCATAGATGCCCCAAGGAATAATACCGTCTAAATACAAATGTTAGGTTAGGTTATGTTAGGTTAGGTTGCGAGGTGTCTGGTGGTGCGATCGCCAATCTGCCCCTGCCAAGCGTGGCGATTACGGCGCGCGAGAGCCTATGTCCAGCGGTGGATACTGCAAGCTGTTAATATTAATGTACGTTATATAAGTGTAATATATAAGTCGAAAGTAACATGAAAACCTTTGTCGGTGCAGCATCTAGTAAGTAAAGCTTGGTTGTAACGGCCTTCGACCAAATGCTGCCCCTGCAGCTCTTCTCGCGGTTTTGTAGTAAACGCGAAACCCTGAGTATTGTTTCTAAAATAATTAGCCTTAGTTACGCCTAGCATCAGCTACCGCCAGTGAAAGTTCCGTCCAAAATCCCGGTCTAGACGTTTCCAGGTGTCTGTCCGTTGTTCAGCTAATCTCTGGAACGGCTAGACCGATTTCATGGGACTTCACTGACAACAATTTTGTGGCAGCAACGTGGGATCGTAGGCTACTTTTTATTTTAAAACATATTCTATATATTCCTCCAATACAGAGGTAGACAGAAGTCTAGACGATTAAAATCACCAAACCCACCTTTCTGCCGAAGATTTTGGGACAACGTGACGAGTAGCGACAGGCTTATCGTTGTTTTTGCGTACATTGTAAGAAATAAAACAGTTAAAACATGTCCCAGTTTCCATTTATTATAAAAATATAACACAATACAACAAATTATTAGTAAATTTCTTAGTTCGGAAAGGACATAGTTTTTAATTAGGTTTCAGCTCCAATTTCAATATCACATCACTCGTTCGTGACTAGATCCAGAACTCCCAATTGGACCTGGTGACGCCGAGGACATGGGGTCGTGCAGTGGCGCAGCGCTCGGATGCCTGAAGACGTGCGATTATCTTAACGTTTTAAATGTTTATATATCATTTAGAATATTAATTCCTGTCATGGTTGGGCTAGATATCAGTTGTCAACAAAGTGCTCTGATTTATCCTGTTATTCGCATCCATTCACATCTTTGCGAGTATATTATCTTAACCGGTGTTAGGAGCTAGCCCAAACAAAATGAGCTAATCCTGCAAGTGAAGAACAGAACGAACACCACCGATTTTCAGTATTTTATTCATTTGTGTTATGGTGCTACGAACGCGGTTTGGTATATACATAAAAAGGGGAAACAGCCCTATAAAGGAAGTCCATTTCAGGATTGATTCTACACAGGCTTCTCGCGATCATTCAGGCGGATTGTCAGTCGCTTTGTCACCAGTTGCTCATTTTAATCTGGTGTTATTTTTCGAGATAGAGTAGGGTAGGTAGGGCTCTCCCTCTGTCGCCTCTCGAGACACTCACGGACAGAAGTTCGTATGCACATGTAATCATCAACCCCTGACGCTTCGAAGGCGGGGTCGCTAGCAACAAGCTACGGGGTCAGTTTGTGAACCTGCTCCTCCACGCTGCATCTGCCCGTCCCAGGGAGTGGGCGCTGCCCCCTCCACGCACCAGCCCCGGAACTGCGACAGCGTCAAGTGCACCGACGTACATAGAGTATTTGAGGTGCCTTCACAAGCTCCAATCAAGAAGTCACGATAGCCAATCTTTAATCTTGAAACTACTTGAATTTGTTATAAGTTTAAATCCTAGAAACTTCTAACTCTGCCCTCACTGTACATCTTACAAGTAGCTACTTATCTCTGTTTTAATAATATTGTGTTGAAAGATACACGAGCGCATAATAAGTATGAGATTGCGATATCTATATGTACACTGGTGTGCATGTGATAATGTTAGTAAAAATGAGTGTAATTTGCGTATATGACAGGTCATATTCAATAATAAAATACTAAAAAGTATAAAACATCAAAATCTCAATATGTTTAAACAGAAACATAAGCATCTAAAGATGGTATAGACCAATCGATAAATGTTGTCATTCAACAATGACCTTTCATTTAACAAAGTGTAATTGCAATATCTCGTGACATGTACTTTATCATGATCATCGTCATCATAACAGCCCAACAGAAGTCTACGGCTGAACATACGCTTCTCCTAAGGATCGCCACATAGAAAGGTCTCCTGTGTCATTTGCACCCATTGACTTCCCGCAATGTTCTGCAGGTCGTCGCAGCATCTTGCGGGAGACATTCTAATACAGACAGTTGTATAATCATTGACTCAAGAAAGATATATTAATTAATAATAATACAAAATTAAATAAGTAAAGAATTCATTAATTAATTTAAAGAATTCATTAGTTAATTTATATATAATATACTTAATATAATATACTTTATAGAAATATGTATATATCAAACAAAAATCAAATTGCTATATACTCTCTTTCAAGGTGTGTAAATATTTTTAAGAACTTCAAATGGGAATTTTTATATTCTTTTCCAATGTATGTACATATACAAGCAATAAATAAATAAATACGTTAATAAGGACACCTAGAACTGAGGTGATCGTGCCCGACTAATGTCTAGGAAAAGAGTTAATATTGTATTTCCAACATTATAAAATTTCTTTCGCCTATTTTATCTCCGCTAGAGATAGACTCCTGTGTCGATAGACGAATTTAAATTTTATTCCGATGAATAAATACACAAATACTGTTGTCAAGGGCTATCAGACAAATCAAAATCAAACTTAGACTTCAATAAATGTTTATTGATCCATAATAACAACATTAATTAAAATATTATGAAAACAAATGTAGTTTTAATTGTATGTCAGTCTAACATCAAACATGGTTGCAGCATCGAATAACCCCCGGCTAGTTTGTCAATACAACATCCTTTTGTCAATGTTAAAATAACATTTTTACATTAGAAATATTATTAAAAGTACCATTTTATAAATAGGCTGAATTTTAATTTAAATTAAATGTTTCACTATTAATATATACAATTATCTATTAAAACTTATAAACTATAATTGACCCGGTTTAACTTGAACATCAAACATCTTTCAAAACAACGTCCCTTTTAAAACCAATGTTAAGATAGCATTATTATATAAGAAATCTTATTACAAATACTGTTTTTATAAATAGCCTCAGTATATTAAAATTAAATATTAAAAACAATGGATTTATCCATTAAAACTATGTAAACATTACCAACGCAATAGTTATGAACACTGAAAAAATTAGATAAACAATATCTCTTTGTGGCTTATGTTAAAATAATACTATTGGACACATGTATTACAATGGCCTTAGTTACATTTGACTGAATAATTACAGAATTTGTAATTATGTCTCATGCCTCTTTAACATTAATTAACCTAACAATACATACGCAGAAACTTACATTGATAGGCGTTGAAAATCACATACATTGCACTGATGTCTCATGCGTAAGTAGCAACCTCACTTGTGTTATGAATAAGAACAACGAATGGCCAAATACCCAGTCCTGAGACATGAAAAAGTAGATTTACTTTTAACATTTTCCTTTAGTCTATGCTCCAGAAAGAATAATATCATCATAGATGCCCCAAGGAATACCCGTCCCAAGTACAAATGTTAGGTTAGGGTTAAGAAAGTTAGGCTGCGAGGTGTCTGGCAGTGCGCGATCGCTAATCCGCTCTTTTAAGCGTGGCGATTACGGCACGCTGAGAGGCCTATATCCAGCAGTGGAATTACCGCAAGCTGTTATGTGTGTACGTTGCTGGGTGTAATGTATAGGCCGAAAGTAATTATAAGCTTTCTTGTCGGTGCAGCATCTAAGTAAGTAAGCTTAGTTGTGTAACCTTCGACTAAATGTCTGCCTGCGGCTCTTCTCGCAGTTTTGTAGTTAACGAAACCCTAGTGTGTTCTAAAATAATGCTGGCCTTAGTTACACCTTACAACATCAGCACCGCCAGTGAAAGTTCCGTCAAAATCAGTCTAGACGTTTCAGGTGTGTCTGTCCGTTTGTTCCGGCTAATCTCTGAGACGGCTAGACCGATTTCAACGGGACTTACGCAGCAAGCACTAATTTTTTGTGTAACGTGGGATCGTAGGCTACTTTTTATTTTAGAAACATATTCCTATATTCCTCAATACAGAGGTAGACAGAAGTCTGAACAAATTAAATCGCTGTTCCACCTTTCACAAAGATTTTGGGACAACGTGACAGGTAGCGACGAAGCTTATCGTTGTTTTGCGTAGATTGAAATAAAACAGTTAAAACATGTCGAACAACATTATAAAATATACAATACAACAAATTATTAGTAAATTTCTTAGTTCGGAAGGACATAGTTTTGATTCGAGTTTCAGCTCAATTTCAATATCGCATCGCATCGTTCGTGACTAGATCCAGGGTCTTCACTGACCTGGTGACGCCGAGGACGGGGTCCGCAGCGCAGCAGCTCGGATACCATGAGGAACGTGCAATTATCTTAACGTTTTAAATGTTTATATATCATTTAGAATATTAATTATGTCATGGTTAGTAACTAGATATTAGTTACGGTAACAAAGTGCTCTGATATATCCGTTATTCACATTCATTCGCTACCCTTTAAGAGTATATTATCTTTAACCGTGTTAGAGCCAGCCCAAACAAAATGAGCTAATCCTGTAAGTAATACTGATATCACAGAACGGGCTCTACCGATTTCCGCGTGATACTATTCATTGTGTTATAGTGCTACGAACGCGGTTACGGGTTTGAGTATATACATAAAAATAGCCTATGAAAGTCCATTCCAGGATTGATTCACAGGTTTCTCGCGATCATTCAGGCGGATTGGCGACTGCCTTTGTCACCAGCCTGTTCATTTTAATCTGGTAGCTTTTCGAGATAGGGTAGGTAGGTAGGGCTCTCCTCTGTTGCCTCTCGAGACACTCACGGACAGAGGATTCGTATGCACATGTAAATCATCAACCCTAGCTTCTTGAAGGCGGGGGTCGCTAGTAACCAAGCTACGGGCTGTTTGTGACTGCTCCCTCCTGACGCTGCAGCTGCGTCTGTCCCGGGAGTGGCGCTGCCCCTCCCGCCACGCACCAGCCCCTGGAACTGCGACAGTCAGTCTGGGCGCACCGACGTACATAGAGTATTTAGAGCCAATCCAAGAAAGTCACGTCATAGCCAATCTTTAATCTTGAAACTACTTGAATTTGTTATAAGTTTAAACTTAGAAACTTCTTTAACTCTGCTCTCACTGTACATCTTACAAGTAGCTACTATCTCTGTTTTAATAATGTTAATGTTGAAAGATACACGAAACGCATAATAAGTATGAGATTGCGATATCTATATGTACACTGTGCATGTGATAATGTTAGTAAAAATGAGTGTAATTTGCGTATAAGTGACAGGTCATATCTAATAATAAAATACTAAAAGTATGCATCAAAATCTCAATATTTAAACAGAAACATACATCTAAAGATGGTAGACCAATCGATAAATGTTGTCATTCAACAAAATGACCTTTCATTTAACAAAGTGTAATTGCAATATCTCATGTGACATGTAAATTTTATCATGATCATCGTCATCATAACAGTCTAACAGAAGTCAATTGCTGAACATACGCCCTCCTAAGGATCGCCACATAGAAAGGTCCTGTGTCATTTACACCATCGACTTCTCGCAATGTTCTGCAGGTCGTCGCAGCATCTGCGGGAGACATTCTAATACAGACAGTTGTATAATCATTGACTAAGAAAGTTATATTAATTAATAATAATATGTAATTAAATAAGTGTTAAATTCATTAATTAATTTAAAGAATCTTATTAGTTAATTTATAATATACTTAATATAATATACTTTATAGAAATATGTATATATATCAACAAAAATCAAATTGCTATATACTGTTCAAGGTGTGTAAATATTTTTAAGAACTTCAAATGGGAATTTTATATTCTTTTTTCCAATGTATGTACATATACAAGCAAATAAATAACAACATGTTAATATGATGAATACGACGACGTTAATCTGAATTAGACAAACAATATCTCTTTTAGGTTTATGTTAAAATACCATTGGACAAAACATGTCACATGAGATATTGCAATTACACTTTGTTAAATGAAAGGTCATTTTTGAATGAAAACATTTCCGACACAGAGTTTAGCTCCTTAGCGGGTATAAAACAGGCGTGAAGAAATTTTATAATGTTGGAAATACAATATTAACTCTTTTCCTAGACATTAGTCGGGCAATGATCACCAGTTCTAGGTGTGCAGGGGGCAGCGCCCACTCCTGGACGGCGCAGCTGGCAGGCGTGGAGGAGCAGGTCACAACCGACCGTAGATTAGTTGTTAGTGACCCCGCTCTTCGAAGCTAGGGGTTGATGATTTACATGTGCATGCGAACTGTCCGTGAGCAACCCTGAGAGGCGACAGAGAGGGGAGAGCCCTACCTACCCCGCCTATCTCGAAAATACCAGATTAAAATGAGAAAACTGGTGACAAAGCGACTGACAATCTGCTCTGTCGGTTCTGCGAGAAGCCCAGAATCAATCCTGAAATGGACTTTCATAGGCTGTTTTTATATTCAAACCAACCGCGTTCGTAGCACTATAACACAATGAATAGTATCACTGAAATGGTAGAGCCCGTTCTGTGATATCAGTATCACTTCAGGATTAGCTCATTTTGTTTGGGCTAGCTCCCAACACCGGTTAAGATAATATACTCGCAAAGTTGTGAATGGATGTGAATAACAGGATATATCAGAGACTTGTTACGTAACTGATATCTAGTTACTAACCATGACATACCCACATTCTAAATGATATATAAACATTTAAACGTTAAGATAATTGGGTATCGCGTCTCGCCAGGTATCCGAGCTGCGCCACTGGCATCGGACCCCCACGTCCGGCGTCACAGGTCCAATTGTATTTCTGGATCTAGTCACGAACGATGCGATGCAATATTGAAATTGAGCTGAAACTCTAATGAAAACTATGTCCTTCCGGAACTAAGAAATTTACTAATAATTTGTTGTATTGTGTTATATTTTATAATAAATGGAAACTGACATGTTTTAACTGTTTTATTTCTTTAACAATCTACGCAAAACAACGATAAGCTGGTCGCTACCTGTCACGTTGTCCCAAAATTCGGTGAAAGGTGGGTCGAAGGCTTTAATTGTCTAGACTTCTGTCTACCTCTGTATTGGAGGAATAGGAATATGTTTCAAAATAAAAAGTAGCTCATGATCCCGCGCGTTACGCCACAAAATCAGGCTTTCTGCCAATGGCAGTTGTTGAATCGGTCTAGCCGTCTCAGAGAGATTAGCCGGAACAACGGACAGACACCTGGAAACGACTGGACCGATTGACGGAACTTTCACTGGCGGTAGTTGATAAGGTGTAACTAAGTACAGTAATATTTTAGAACAATAATTAGGGTTTTGCGTTAACTACAAACCATGAAGAGTCGCAGGGGGCAGCATTTAGTCGAAGGCTGTTGGCCATACAACTAAGCTTACTTACTTAGATGCTGCACCGACAAAAGCTTATGTTACTTTCTTGACTTATACATTGGCTACTTATATAACGTACACATAACACTGCTGGACATATTCTCGCGTGCCGTAATCGCCACGTTTGGCAGGCAGATTGGCGATCGCACTACCAGACACCCTGCAACCTAACCTAACATAACCTAATCCCAACATTTGTACTTCCTAGGACGGTATTATTCCTCAGTATATAGACTAAAGGGAAAATGTTAAAGAGTAAATCTACTTTTCTACATGTCTCGGGATTGATATTTGTGGCCCATTCGTTGTTTCTATTCCATAACACAAGTGAGTTTGCTACTTACGCATGAGACATCGAGAATGTATGTGATTTTCAACCTATCAATGTATGTTTCTACGTATGTATTATTGTTGGGTTAATTAATGTTAAGAGAGCCTTGAGATATAATTACAAATTCATGCTTAATTATTCAATCCAAATGTAATTCATACTATTTATGGCTATGTGTCCACGCTCTATTTTGAAGAAGGTGTTTCAAAAGATATTGTTTTGTCAAATTTTTCAGTGTTCAGAAGTTATTGCCTTTTAATTAATATTTTTACATAGTTTTAATGGATAATTATAAATCCATTGTTTTTAATATTTAATTTTAATATACTGAGGCTATTTATAAAAACAATATTTGTAATAAGATTTCTTATATAATAATACTATCTTAACATTGGTTTGAGGACGTTGTTTTGAAAGATGTTCAGTGTTCAAGTTAAACGGTCAATTATAGTTTACTAAGTTTTAATAGATAATTGTATAAATTAATAGTGAAACATTTAATTTAAATTAATATTCGACTATTTATAAAATGGTACTTTTAATAATATTTCTAATGTAAAAATATTATTTTAACATTAACTTAAAGGATGTTGTATTGACAAACTAGCCGGGGGTTATTCGATGCTGCAACCATGTTTGATGTTAGACGCAACGCCTGATGAAACTACATTTGTTTTCATATTTTAATTAATGTTGTTAGTATGGATCAATAAACATTTATTGAAGTCTAAGTTTGATTTTGATTTGTCTGACCCTTGACAACAGTATTTGTGTATTTATTCATTGGAATAAGAATTTAAATTCGTCTATCGACACAGAGTCTATCTCTAGCGGAGATAAAACAGGCGAAAAGAAATTTTTATAATGTTGAAATACAATATTAACTCTTTTCCTAGACACATTGGTCAGGCTTTGATCACCTCAGTTCTAGGTGTCATATTAACGTATTTATTTATTTATTTGCTTTTATGTACATACATTGGAAAAGAATATAAAATTCCCATTGAAGTTCTTAAAAATATTTACACACCTTGAAAAGGTATATAACCAATTTGATTTTGATGATATATATACATATTTCTATAAAGTATATTATATTAAGTATATTATAAATTAACTAATGAATTCTTTAAATTAATTAATGAATTCTTTACTTATTTAATTTTGTATTATTATTAATTAATATATCTTTCTTAGTCAATGATTATACAACTGTCTGTAGAATGTCTCACAAGATGCTGCGACGACCTGCAGAACTATTGCGGGAAGTCGATGGGTGCAAATGACACAGGACCTTTCTATGTGGCGATGCGCTTAGGAGAGGCGTATGTTCAGCAGTAGACTTCTGTTAGACTGTTATGATGTACGTTCACGTAGTAAAGTTTAAACCGCACCTTAGTGCGGCAGTTTTAGAATATGCTCGGATTGTACGGGCAGCCGAAACTTTTAGTTAACTGGATAACTGACTGATTGACTAGTGGTTGAACATAGTTTAATTAATTACTTTACTTATTAATGTTAAATATCTTCACGCCATTCCTAATATTAGGGTAAACAGTGGTCAATTAAGTCCAATTAAGTCCTTTCGACCTACCTTGTTTGGGACAACGTGACAGGTGGTGTGCTTGTCACCGTTTTTGTGTCCAAGTCCACTATAGAAATTGTATTCGAGTTTCGAAAACAACCTTTGGTACGAGCCTACTCGGGGATCAAATCGATCACCCAACCACTCTGCTACCGCTCTATCTATTAATTGACTGACGGCGAATTGTTTTCTTTTTATTTACATGAAAACTTGGATTGTAAACGATGCAGCCAATAAGTGTCCAGACATAATACAATGAGTACCTTGGTCTCACGGAGCTCGCCGGGGGCGGGAGCTTCTTAATTACATGCCGGCCCCTGAACAGCAGTCAATTAAAACTTGTTTAACTTTAATAATCTTTGAAATCATCTACGAAGTGATTTACTACAGACCCTAAATATAGTTATTTTTTTTTATTTGGTTGTAGTTAAAAGCTTTTTTATAATATATCTTACTTCGACGACCTCCGCAGACGAATAGCGACTGGAATGTAATGTAATGGAATGACTTCACCATAAAACTAGTAAAGTTTAAAACCGCACCTTAG
>JAGSMR010000710.1:0-14045 GCA_029286605.1 Sericinus montela
TGCGGCAGTTTTAGAATATGCTCGGATTGTACGGGCAGCCGAAACTTTAGTTAACTGGATAACTGACTGATTGACTAGTGGTTGAACATAGTTTAATTAATTACTTTACTTATTAATGTTAAATATCTTCACGCCATTCCTAATATTAGGGTAAACAGTGGTCAATTAAGTCCAATTAAGTCCTTTCGACCTACCTTGTTTGGGACAACGTGACAGGTGGTGTGCTTGTCACCGTTTTTGTGTCCAAGTCCACTATAGAAATTGTATTCGAGTTTCGAAAACAACCTTTGGTACGAGCCTACTCGGGGATCAAATCGATCACCCAACCTATCTCTGCTATCGTGACTTCTCTATCTATTACTTGACTGACGGCGAATTGTTTTCTTTTTATTTACATGAAAACTTGGATTGTAAACGATGCAGCCAATAAGTGTCCAGACATAATACAATGAGTACCTTGGTCTCACGGAGCTCGCCGGGGGCGGGAGCTTCTTAATTACATGCCGGCCCCTGAACAGCAGTCAATTAAAACTTGTTTAACTTTAATAATCTTTGAAATCATCTACGAAGTGATTTACTACAGACCCTAAATATAGTTATTTTTTTTTATTTGGTTGTAGTTAAAAGCTTTTTTATAATATATCTTACTTCGACGACCTCCGCAGACGAATAGCGACTGGAATGTAATGTAATGGAATGACTTCACCATGAAAACTGACTGAAAACAGTCAGCTCTGTGATGCCTGGTTTGATTCTCAGATAGGTCAATGTACAAAACCACTTCTACATTTTCTCGAGTGTTTGTGTTACCTTCTGATTTCATAACACAAGTGCTACAGCTTTAGATCGTATGTATTTATTTATTTATATCTTCACGCCATGTTTTCGTCGCCATAAGAATATCATGGAATATTCTTGTTTCCGTTTCATAAGTGATAAGTTAGGAAAAAGCCTTGAATTCGAAATCAGCTACTGATAGGTGATGTGATAATCTTCAATTCAGCAGAACGGTAACCACCAGAACCATCTATTGTACGTAATTCCAAACATGTGCGTTATCATACCACGATCGTCTTTTCGCTTGTCACGCGCAATGATCGTGGCAAATTCTCCCCTATGGGAGTGAACTTATACATGCATGTATGAATATCTGTTTATTCAAACATTCCCAATAATTTGGTTTGCAGAGGTCTAGAGAGACTGTCTATTTGAAACAGCATGATGTGTCACACAGACAGCTTGTCGCACTGTCTAAGTGATGATATTATAGGATTTTTAAAATCTGTGCCATTAAATTATTTTTACCCTTATTAAATATTTAGACCGAAACTTAATTTCCTATCATCACGCGTCATTGGGGTATCCTGTGATATGGAATATTTAATTATAAGTAAATTTATGTTTTGCTTGTGCATTATTATTATTTAGACCAAATCAGGGCGTCCTGAAAAAAGGCCAGGTCAAGAGTTCCCTAAATCGAAGATAACGTATGTAGGGAATAATGAAAGTGGACGAAACGAAACAAGTATGTAAGGATCGTAGCAAGTGGAAAGAAGTGGTCTCTGCCTACCCCTACGGGAATAAGGCGTGAATATATGTATGTATTATTATTTAAAATTGCAGGAATTCGATGGATGCAGGTGGCTCGGGATCGTTCTTTGTGGGAATCTTTGGGGAGGCCTATGTTCAGCAGTGGACTTTTGATAGGCTGTAAAGAAAGAAAAAAGTATGTTTAGCAATTTCTTATTCGGTTAATGTTGCAAAATTCATCAACAGTCGTTTCTACTACCTACTTTAGTTTTATTTTTCAGTTCCTATCCGATTTAAATTTCTATATCATTCGCAAAAAGTGTATTATTGCGCTCCCATATGCTCAACCTTAACCATTGTGCTCGTGCTATTACGCTCAGCAACAGGAGTATAGGCAGGATTTCGGAACGTGTCACTTTTTCATCATCAGTAAGTTATTTTACTGTTCGTAATCAAACTTATTCACCTTCCAAACACCTGCGATATAATAAGGTACGTGATTGGTGTACATTATGCATCCGACCGCTCGAGCCAATTTAAAAAAGACTAGTAGTAGCACCTCCAGTACGGGATCATCTCGATCCTCTTGTCGCGTACCGCACGCTTCTTCGTCCACGGCAGTACACTCAAGTTCCTCTAAGTATAATACCAATAGGGTGAAAAACCACGTCAGCGGTTCCAGCAACCGCTTGAGCGTCATCAGTGAACCCGAAAGCCAGCAAAAATCAAAACCGCACGCAAAGATTATCAATCCCCCACAAAATAGGGTTGCTAGTTGTTCAAATGTCAAAGTAACTAAAGAACGCGTGCCATCAATGCATCAATCCATACCAAGGACAGCCGAGCCAACTAAACAAATCGTAGATCCGAAGGGCACAGAAGCTCCACCACCGATATTAATACAGGATACAGCTTCCTGGTGCACAGTAGTAGATGTACTGGATGAGAAGAGCATCCAAATAGCTGAAGCCAAGTCGTTAGTAACTGGCATTTTAGTCAAAATGTCTTCAAGACAGGACTATCGAAAAGTAAAAAATTGCTAATGTCTAAGAAGATTAACTTTCACACATATGAAAAGGAAATGAACATTCTTCGTGTAGTAATAAAAGGTATTCCAAAAGGAGTGGATCTACAGTATATTCTGAAGGATCTTAAATCCCAGGGATCAGTTCCCAGAATCCCATAAGTCAGGGATACTCATCCTAACTTACCTGTCCGGTAGTTGTGGTATGGTATACGGGTATGCGACCCCGGTTTCCCTAGCTATTACTGTCCTATCCCTTGCCTTCCTGGGCGGTAATATCCTACCTTTCCTACTTCCCACCTTAACTTACCAATCTTCCTTTTCTCACAACCTATACTTCCCTTTCCTTACTCCTATTCTCTCCGCCAATCCAACGTCTGCCGTGCGGATGGATGCATGGCTAGGGGCAAGCCTAGTCGTTAGCGTGCCACACTGCCCTGGGACCGGGCGACCCAGAATTAGGCTAGCCTTACCCTGGCATGCGGAGCTCTGCTGGGGTGGACAAACCTTTCCCTTGCTACTCGTGGGAACGCAATGGTGAATTTTACTTACCAAAATGGCGGCGATGTGGTTCGCCACCCATCACGTCTCGTTCCTCGCGGGGCGGCGGCCCATGGAGAGCCGCTTCGCTACGTTGAATGTAAGAGGAGGAATGGATGGTAAGGTAGATGAAGTATGTCAGATGATGGACGAACGATGTATAGATATCCTGTGCGTGAACGAAACCAAGAGGAAAGGATGTGACACCACGGTTCATGGTCCCTACACGGCATACTGGTCAGGAGTCCCCAAACCAGCCGAGGCTGTCAGGGAGTTGGTGTGATTCTTTCCTCTCGAATAGTTGAATGTGTGATAGAGCATGAATGTGTAAGCCTAAGACTCCTCTGGGTTAGGTTAAAAGTTGGACTCACCCGCTTGTTTATCCTTGGGGTTTATGCACCGACGGATCTGCGAGGGGTGGGTCATTAAAAGCAAAAGAGAGAGAGGAATTTTGGGATAGCATGAGAGAGGTCTTGAATAAATGCGGAGAAAATGAACGGATCGTGATGTTAGGGGACTTTAATGGGTGGGTTGGAGTAAAGCGTGATGGGCATGAAGGAGTACTGGGTACATTTGGGGAGGAGAGAGTGAACGAAAATGGGAGAAGCCTACTTGAAGTATGCTTGGAATGGAATCTGTGCGTGGCCAATACAATGTTTGATCACAAAAAGATCCATTTGTATACAAGAATTGAGGGTGAGTCTAGAAGTATATTTGATTTTGTTATTGTGGATCAAAGATTGAGGAAGAACCTGCTAGACACTCGAGCATACCGCGGTGTAGGCCTTGACACAGACCACTTCCTGGTCATAGCATCGTAAATCTTAAAACTTTGGCGACACCGAGGAGCCGAGCCTACGAGTGTTTTGGACAGAATAAAAGTGGAAAATCTACAAGAAAAAGATAAGAAAGACGAGTATGTAGAGAAACTGATAGAAAGTTTTAAAGGCATAGAAGAGATATGTGTGATTGAAGATTTGTGGGAGACATTTAAGAAAAGAGTCGTGAATGTTGCTGTTGAGGTATGCGGAGTAGCTAAACGGAGGAAAGGAAGAAAGAAGTATAATGTGTGGATGGATAAAGATGTACAAAAGGCTATGCAAGAAAAGAAGAAAGCGTGGTTGGATTGGTTAGCAACAAAAGCTAACCAAAAACTTCAAAAGGCGACGAATGACGAGATAAAGGAAGCGAGAAAGAAGTATAAAAGATTCAAATCAGCTGCGAAAGATGTTGTGACTAGGAAGAAGAAGAACAAAGGATGATTTTGATAGGAGGCTCACTGAAGATTTCCAGTCAAACATCAAGTTTTTCTGGAAATCCGTCAATACAGCCAGAGGAAAAACCTCTACCTCGGAGCTGAATACAATCAGGAGTCAAGATGGGAGCATTATAAAAGGAGAAGAATATGTGTTAAAGAGATGGAAAGAGTATTTTGAATGTTTATTTGAAAGAGAGGAAGTGCAGGTACAACACCCGGCACCTTCCATGGTTAATATAAATGTTGATGACAGTGAGATAAGCGTGGATGAAATAGTAAAAGCGTTGAAAAGTATGAGATTTGGTAAGGCTGCCGGATATGATAGGATTACCGTCGAGATGCTGAGGACTGGACAGGGCTTAGTGGCTAGTCAGCTGTGCCGCCTTTTCAATATGTGCTGGCAAAATGGGCAAGTACCGGGAGACTGGTGCAAAGCCGTAATCATGCCATTATATAAGGGAAAGGGGTCACGGCAGGACTGCGTAAATTACCGCGGTATAAGCCTTCTCAGCGTCGTCGGTAAATTGTATGCGAAAGTGTTGATTGAAAGGGTTGTGAATGAAACGGACGAAAAAGTATGGGATGCACAAGCGGGATTTAGAAAGGGAATGGGGTGTACGGATCAGGTCTTTTCCTTGCAGTGCATAGCCGAAAAGTGTCTGGCTAAAAACCAGAAGGTCTATTGCACGTTCGTGGATTTAGAAAAGGCCTATGATAGAGTGGTGAGGAATGAATTGTGGTCAGCATTGTCCGTGAAAGGTGTCAGCAGTATCCTCATACGAGCATTGCAATCTCTTTATAGGGATTCCTGTGCTTGTGTAAGGATAAACGGGGCGTACACTGAATGGTTTAATATCGAAAAAGGTATTAGACAGGGATGTATAGCGTCACCGTGGCTGTTTAATCTGTTTATGGACAATTGCTTGACAGATTTAAAAGAGAATGAAAGTGGGTTGAGAATGAATGAGTTACTCGTCAAATGTTTTCTCTATGCTGATGATCAAGTATTACTTGCGTCTTCAGCCGAGGAGATGCAGGAGATGGTAACTGCTATGAGTGAAGATTTTGTTAGGAAGGGGATGAAGATGAATGTAAAGAAGACGAAAGTAATGGTGTTTGAAAGAGATGAGGTCATGACAGACTGCAATATAGTGATTGGAGATGAACAAATTGAACAGGTGAATGAGTTTGTGTATCTGGGTTCAAAGTTCACAAGAGATGGAAAGTGTGAGAGTGATATTGAAAGAAGAGTGAATGCAGGAAACATGGTGAATGGAGCTTTGCACTCCTTTATGAGCAGTCGGATGGTGTCTAACAAGGCTCGTTTGGCTGTGCATAGGGAGTTTTGGCTCCGACACTCATGTACGGAAGTGAAAGTTGGGTATGGCAGAAGAAACATGAAAGCAGAGTAAATGCAGTTGAGATGAGAGCATTAAGAAGTATGTTAGGAGTTAAACTGAGCGACAGGATAAGGAATGGTGAAATAAGGAAACGTTGTGGTCTGAAAGAAGATGTAGTGACTAAAATTGAGAAAGGTATGCTGAGATGGTTTGGCCATGTCGAGAGAATGAATGAAGAACGATTGACGAAAAAAGTATATAAGGCGAGTGTGAATGGAAGTGTAGGAAGGGGAAGACCTAGGCGGACGTTTCAAGACCAAATCAGGGACGTCCTGAAAAAAGGCCAGGTCAAGAGTACCCTGAATCGAAGAGAATGTATGAAGGGAATAATGAAAGTGGACGAAGCGAAACAAGTATGTAAGGATCGTAGCAAGTGGAAAGAAGTGGTCTCTGCCTACCCCTACGGGAAAGAGGCGTGATGATATGTATGTATGTATGGTTAATGTTGATTTACATGCCTTATCCCTTTTTTTTTAATTTGTTTAAATACCTCTGAAAGGTTATGAAATTCATAAGAAATCTTGTTTTATTTAATCAAAAATATTTTTTAATTTATTATTATTCAGTAACTAATAACAAAAAAAAGAAAAACATAACACACAGTTTTTCCGGTTTCCTCTCGCAAAGTAGTAAGTCAATGAGTTAAATAAAAAAAATAAACTTGCGACCTTCGTCATACACTGAATGAGATACTTTTTTTTGTTTCACTCTAGTTAAAAACTGCCAGTGTTAAAGGCAAGTATTTTTTTATTGTTTTTGGGGTTGAGAGGCTGTGTACCAGTTTGCTTCGGGCTTTGTATTTGTTACATATTTACAAATAAATATAAAATTAAATATCTTCACGCAATTCCCAATACAGGGGAAGACAGAGGTCTAGTCTAGACAATAAAGTCCCTTCGACCCACCTTCCACCGAAGATATTTTCGGGACAACGTGACAGGTGGTGAGCCCGTCGCGGTAGAATTACATACATACATATTTACAGTACCAATTATACTTTTAGTTTGTGGTACGACTTCTATGTATGTTTTTTTTATAGAAAAGGAAGGCAAACGAGCAGGTGGCTCCCGTGATGGGAAGTAATTACCGCCGCCCGTTAACGCCCGCAATACCAGAGGCTTATCAGATGCGTTGCCTCCCTTAGAGTGCCCTTAGAGGGCCACCGGTTACCTGCACTCACCAGACGAAACGCAGAAGTTTGTTAGACTACTACCCCGGTCGAGCCGGCCCATTCATGAAACAACAAAAGCTGATGCGTGGCTCTACCACTGTTATAATAAGAGAGCTCTACCACTGTTATAATGTTATAAGTAGTGAGTACAGTAAATCCCTCATGCAATGTTTATAAGATTCCATAACAAAAATGCTTTAGATAAATGCTTTAGGATCTTTTTATATTTTTTTAAGTTTTTATTACTAAGCTGATTTGATTAATATGCCTTCTGCTTTCCGTTCAGCTTTCTGAAGCTTAGCTACAATTTTCTCCAATGTAAGAAAATTTTATATATATATATATATATATATATATATATATATATATATATATATATATATATATATATATATATATATATATATATATATATATATATTCTCCGTCAGGTATCCTTGTCACTAGAGCCGAACTCAGCTCTCAGTCTTTTTATATCGCCGCTACGTCGTGTGCCGCCTTGGCACAGTCTTCTTCCGACATTATTTAGTTAAACCGAAATATGATTCAAAATTCACTACCCTTTACAGTACAACTTTTATTTAATGATTTCTTGTGTATAAGCGATTATTATACTTTATTCCTTAACTAAATTTTTTATATATAGGCATTTTCTAATACCAGCCTAAAGTGATGTGGAAAGCCATTTGCCGTAAGTGACAAAGCAAACCAGCTTAATTATCAAAACTCATCGGTCGATTGGAATTTGAAACATCGAAGGTACCATAAACACCCGGAATTGAGTCAATGTAGAAAAAGAGTTCTCTATATTGACCCGTCCGAGTATCAAACCCAGGGCCTCAGAGCTGCAAGCAAGCTGCGAGCAAGAGGAAGCCTCGTACTAATAATAATGGGTTTTCTAACTTATGTAAAATTTGTATCGTCGGAATTCATTCCGACAATACAAATTGTGATAGGTTGTAAGACACCATCTTAATGTACACATTAAGATGGTGTCTTACAACCTATCACATTGTGCCAATCAAACTTCAGTGAAGTGTAGATCATAAAGATATAACTGTCTAGACACTCCAGTTTTGTGGTTACGGTCCTGAGTTCAGAACAGTGTTTTTATCAATCATCAATTTATATTTTCAGAACAACGTGACGGGTGGTAAGCCCGTCGCCGTCTCAATGTCCAAGCCAACTTTAAATTCGTACATAAGCTTTTTAAAAAACCCATTGGTACGAGCCGGCCATCTGGGGATAGAACTCGGGTTTCTTGACTCGAAATTCCGACCACCCAAGTACTCGTATCTTTTTTGGTGTGCAATAAAGTTTACTTCATATTCGTCTATCAAGACTTAAAGTGCGTCTTTAATAGAAGGGGGTATTTAGTGATGGGATTAAGTTACATAAAGGCATAACCAACCAAATATGAAACTAATAGATACATTTTGAATAACTTCAAGTTTGCTTAGATGATCTTCATTGAATGTATTAGCGAACTCAAGAATGCTCCAAATTTACAACATTCATTTTATAAATATTAATTTTATAAAATTATTTGTTGAGATGAAGCGGGGGCAATGGGCCGTCATACCACATTTTCCTGGAAAAGTATTCAAAGTTGCTTAATCAACCAGACATTTCAAACGTCTTGTTTTAAAATTGAAATTGCTTTCCAAAAATCGCTTCGCTAGAATATTTTTTCGTAAATACTTTTTTCTTTTAATTAATTTTAAAATAAATTGACGACCGAAAGGCGTAATGTATCACTATCCTTTACGCCTTTCGGTCGCCATCGTAGCGAAGTGCTGCGGATTCGAATGTTGCTGGTAATGAAATCAAATCAAATTTTCACCTGGTTTTGCAAATAGGTATTTGTAAAAAAAAGGGCGTAAAAGGATTTTTTATACATCTGCTTACCCTGGATATTGTACAAATGTAATGACAAAAAATTAAAGGACTAAGATATATTATATTTTTTTCAGAATCATTTCCTACGTATTTGAATTAACATGGGAGCGTTCAACACATTCCCAGAAGTTATGTTAATTAATTTTTTCATTAATAGTACCTATACCTATTTCGTAATGTTCTAAAAAATATCTACACGCAATTCCCAATACAGGGGTAGACAGAGGTCAAGTCCAGACACTTAAGTCCCTTTGACCCACCTTCCACCGAAGATATTTCCGGGACAACGTGACAGGTGGTGAGCCCGTTGCCGTCTTTACGTCCAAGCCAACGATGAAATTCGTACATAAGTTTTTTGAAAAACTCATTGGTACTGCCACCTGGGGATCAAACTCGGGTCTCTCGACTCGAAATTCCGACCACCCAACAACTCGGCTATCGTGACTTCATGCAATGTTTTACTTTGATGATTTTCTTGAACCCGTTAATAGGCAAACTACAGTAAACAACTTAATCAGGTTTAAATTATTCGCTATCATTGGTATTAAAATGATTACTTCAACGCTGTCAACGTACCTGTAATAAGTCTGTGTTTGAATCGATTCAAATAAGTCACGATAGCCATCTTGATTGTCTAGATAGGCGAACTCCGGTCAACTGACTCAAATTCCTATTACCCAACCACTTTCCTTCATGACTGATGGACTCTTATTTGCGTTAGAGGAAAAGACTCTAGAACCCCAACTTCTATTTTAAATCGCTTATATCTCAAAAATTCAACAGGGCAAATATTCACAAATTCAATTAGAGTTTGTGAAGTTCTGTTAATATTCAAATTCTCGTTCAATGTAACGTCAGCTGATTTTTTAATGGACATCAGAAACTTCGTTGACCATTGTTCTGAGCAAATATAATATCCCTGGTGTTTACGAGAAATGCCTACGTATTCTTTATTGCTAATACTAAAATGTAATTTTGCTCTACTTAGAATTAACACGTTTGTTAAAATATTTTTTTTATTACTATAGCTTCACTATTTGCCTTGTGGTTACGGCTTTAGAAGATTCCACTGGTTTGCTCCTGTGAGTGTCGTAAAATGCGACTAAGGAAAAACCCTGAAAAGGTAATTGGCTAACGCCAGATGGCGGGATATCTATCTTAAAAAGTACTAGACCGAAATTCAGCTGACCGGTGACGGGCAAGAGCGTCTATAGTGTGAGGTGACTAGTACTGCGATCGACTATCAGCTTGCCAAACATAGCGATTGTAGCAAATGCTCCCTTTTAAAGGCCGCCCTCACACACACCTCTTTATGTGAAGATATGATCAGGATATCTTCATATAAAGAGATATGTAAGAGTCGTGACACATAGCGAACTGTCCTCCCTCAGTTCTCCGTCAGGGATTATACGTGAAGATTTTATACTATTTATTTTGCTTATACTATTTATTTGACGTCCTCCGTGGACGAGTGGCGTGAACACCGGTTTTCAAGGTGTAACCATCTTGAGGTCCCGGGTTTGATTCCCGGTCGGGTCAATGTAGAAAAAACACTTTTTCTACATTTTCTCTGGTCTGGGTGTTTGTGTTGCCTTCGTTGTTTCCGATTCCCATGCCACAAGTGCGTTAGCATCTTATACTGGGATCGAAGTAATGTATGTGATGTTGTCCCTATGTAAATATGTATCTAAATATGTAAATAAAATATGTATTATATACCTTTATATCACCAACCCTATTATGAAGACACTTTGAATACAGTTTAAGCCGTTTTAAATCTATCTAATCATTAGTCTTATTGCATAATCAAAAGTGTATAATTTTTTTATATAATTTATCTTCACGCACAATCCCTGACGGGGTGGCCAGAGAGAACAGATCGCCCAGTGTCACGATCCCTACATACTTCTTTTGCTTCTTTCAGATTCATCATCTTCTTCATACATGCACGTCTAGGTATCCGAGTACTCTTGACCCTCCCCTCTTCGAGCAATTTGCTTACATGGTGTTCGAAAGTTAGTCTCGGTCTACCTCGACACCTTTTAATATTAACTTTCGCGCTATATATTTTCTTCACCATTCGGTCTTCACTCATTCGCTCAACGTGCCCAAACCATCGAAGCACGCCCTTATCCATTTTTGAGACAAGGTCATATTTCAAACCTGCCATATTGCGAATCTCTTCGTTTCGCTTTCGGTCGGCCATGGTAAGGCCGCACATTTTACGAAAAGATCGCATCTCCACTGCATTCAACCTGCTTTTATACTTCTTCGGGCATACCCAGGTTTCGCTGCCAAATAACAAAGTCGGTACCAACACTGCGTTATGTATTGCAAGGCGTGCACTTTTCACAACGCCTTGCCTTTTGATTAACGCAGTCAGGGCACCATTGACTTTGTTCCCGGCTACGACACGCCTGTCCACATCTAAATCACATCTTCCATCCCGGCTAAACGCACTCCCCACGTATACAATTTCATTCACCTGTTCTAGACATTCCTGATTTACCCAAATTTCGCACTTCGTTCTTTCTTCGTCCCTTTCAAATACCAGAACCTTAGTTTTATTAGCATTCAAACGGAGACCATTAATTTCACATTCTTCTTTCATACACGTGACTAATGCCTGCAGTTCTGCCTCTGATGGTGCAATAAGCACTGCATCATCAGCATAAAGCAGACAATTTACTTTTATGTCACCCAATTTAAAACCCAAACAGCTATCTTTCAACTTCTGTAAACAGCTGTCGAGATACAGTATGAACAGCCAGGAAGACATGACACAACCCTGTTTTACGCCCGTTTGGACGCCAAACATGGGTGACAGGTCATGGCCTACCCGCACAAAGGCTTCACAGTCACAGTAAAGTGACTGCACAGCCCTTAGCAATCGACCATCTACACCATACCCCGGCAACAGTTCCCACATTTTCTTCCTTACAACCTTATCAAATGCTTTCTCAAGATCCACAAAAGCACAGAAAATCCTCTGGTTAGCAGCCAGAAGCTTCTCCGTGATCATGCGGAGAGAAAACATTTGATCCGTGCATCCTCTTCCAGGTCTAAATCCGCATTGTGCCTCCCATAGAAATCTTTCCGAATTAACTTGCATCCTAAGTGTCAAAACCTTCGAGTAAACTTTACTTGCTAAACTGGTCAAGCTGATCGCCCGAAGGCACCCGCAGTCATAATGTGAACCTTTACCTTTATATAATATAAATATAAATTGAAAATATAAAATGGTTAATTGATAAGATGTTTTACTCAATAAAGAATTATTTGATGAACGTTAACATTAAGACTACTATTTGACAATTACTGAATACTAAAATTACTAAAAGTCTTCTTTAAATTTGTATAATGGATTAATTCAGTCTAAATTCAGAACATAACAAATTTCTTAATATGATTATTGTACAATGTTTATTTTAATTGTTTTACTTTTTTTTTTATTGTTTGCCTGAATCCAATAACAATTTCATTTTCGAATATATATCAATATTTAATTATAAAATTTTGTACGCCAGAAATGGTCAATGTGATGAGATCTTATGCAATGTTACTGTGTCAACCTGTATACCCACATTATACAAATAAACAAATAAACAAATAAACAAAATAAAGGCACAATGACCGCGGATCGCCAATCATCCGGAACAGCCCCTGTTCGCCAGCACAAACTGCACAGCAGATGAAAGCTGTCCCAGAAGCGTGGCCCACCATACTTGACCATTTCAGCAGTAACTCTGTCTATTCCCGCAGCCTTACCACATTTCAAACTTCTAATCTCACATTCAATCTCTTTCATACTGATGACCTCAGTGTCATCGAGGTCCGAGTCTGGCGTACCAGTCACGGCGTCATCCCCGGATCCCTCACTAAGATCATCACACGCATACATCTCTCTATAAAATTCGCTCCATCGCTGCATGACGTCCGATTTTTCTGAGAGGACGTCATTGGTTCCCGAAAGCACTTTATTCATTCTTTAGGCTGTCGCACCACTCCGGGTCCTTCCAACCTCTTTCCAGAAGAGTTTAGAGTTCTCCTTCAAGTTGTGCGACAACCTTTCGTCCGCTTCCATTCTACTCCTTTCACGCACTTCCTTATTCAATGCTTTTGTGTGAACTTTCTGGAGCTTATATCTTTCTTTCCTCTTCTCTCTCATATCCTTATCATTACTAGAGGCCAAGTAGTCTAACCATGCTTTCTTCTTCTTATTTACAGCTTCTTTCACTTCGTAATTCCATCATGCATCACCCTTTTTACTACTACCTCTTTTCACAGTTCCACACACGTCTTTCGCTGCACTAACCATTCCATCTCTAAGGCTCTGCCATATTTCTTCCACACATTCTTTCCTAACATCAATGCTGTCCAGCTTTTCGGCTACCCTTGCTTGATATTTATCCCTAGTGTCCGCTTCCTGAAGCTTCCAGCTTCGGATGCTACCGACCGACTGTGGTTCTGGTATCGCCGTCCGGTGGCGCCAACCCGCGAACAGACCCCTAAATCTAGTAATCACTAGATAATGATCCGTTCCCAGGTCAGTACCCCGGAACACTCGCGTATCCATCACCTGTTTTCGCAATCGGTCATCCACTAGGAACAAATCGATCATACTTCTCTCATTCTCTCTTGTTCTAGTATACATATGGATTTTCTTGTGACTAAACATAGTGTTTGTCACACAAAGACCCTATTCCTTGCATACAGCCAGTATAAGCTTGCCAGCATCGTTAACCCTTTTATCGCCAAACATTCCAAGCACCGACTCGTACCCTGGCCGAGCGGTACCAACCCATCCATTCAAATCACAACATACAACAATTCTTTCGTTTCCTCTAACCAAGTCTAGAACTTCTCTTACATTCTCCCAAAACTTCTCCAGCTCAGCTCTGGACGACGAAGCTACCGGCGCATAAACAGCCAAAAGGAATAACTTCGTCAGTCCCAATTTAAAACCCAAACAGCTATCTTTCAACTTCTGTAAACAGCTGTCGAGATACAGTATGAACAGCCAGGAAGACATGACACAACCCTGTTTTACGCCCGTTTGGACGCCAAACATGGGTGACAGGTCATAACCTACCCGCACAAAACTTCACAGTCACAGTAAAGTGACTGCACAGCCCTGGCAATCGACCATCTACACCATACCCGGCAACAGTTCCCACATTTTCTTCCTTACAACCTTATCAAATGCTTTCTCAAGATCCACAA
>JAGSMR010000711.1:0-13993 GCA_029286605.1 Sericinus montela
ACCAGCTGGGGATCGAACTCGGGTCCTATTGACTCAGGAGATTTCGACCACCCAACCACTCGGCTATCGTGACTTATATATATATATATATATATATATATATATATATATGCTCTTATATATATATATATATATATGCTCTCTTTCTATATATATATATATATATATATATATATATATATATATATATATATATATATATATATATATATATATATATATATATATATATATATATATATATATATATATATATATATATATATATATATATATATATATATATATATATATATATATATTGTATTTCTATGTATGTATTTGTGTATATGTTTGTATACAATGCAATTTATCTATATATTACATAGTCAATTAATGAAATATTTTTAACTGTTATATATTTGTAGTATTAAAGTGCACCCATCACTGTTTAAATGAGAGCTAATATTAACACCAATACCCGGTTTGGCAGTTGCAGGTTACCAGGCAGGAAATCAGCAGCGATATGACCACCGTTTATGGTTTGGGTTTCCGAAATTGTAATAATTAATTCTATAAGACTATGTACAATAAAGAATTATCTATCTATCAGTCTATCTAATGTTTACCCACTAAGACTTTTCTGCTTAGCTTTTATTTCTTTTCTTTGTGGTATACAATAAATCATATATAATAATAATAATAATAATAATAATAATAATAATAATAATAATAATAATAATAACGCACAACACTGCTCCACTCATCCACAGGTAATATATAGAGGAGAGGAATTGAAAAACTATATGAATCCCATTATAAAATATTAATAAGTAAAGAAGATGTAGAAAGAGCGGTAAAAACACCTAAACTGAAGCCCAGGACCAGACCAAGTCCAAAACTACTGGCTTAAATACCCACAGCAGCAACTCACGATCACCTCGCAAATGCATTAAATACACTAATTAAAGATCT
This sequence comes from Sericinus montela, assembly GCA_029286605.1. NCBI lineage: Eukaryota > Metazoa > Arthropoda > Insecta > Lepidoptera > Papilionidae > Sericinus > Sericinus montela. Next base: position 955 of record JAGSMR010000711.1, read on the forward strand.
AAAAGCACATAACACCATCAAAATTATCACCTACTTAAAACCCAAAGACCCAAACCTGGCCAACCCCAAATACCGACAATTACATTGCGCCCACAACATATAAACTATTTACATCTATCACTTCATCAAAACTTGATTTCCATATATCACGAAACAATATCATAGCAGAGGAACAAAAAGGTTGCTGTAGAGGCTCGAGAAGGATGTAAAGAACTTAACTTGTGATAGATTCTGAAATTCCATAACCAAGTTAAACAGAAACACAGAAACTTATTTTACTCGTACATTGATTATCAAAGGCCTTTGACAGCATTCCATACTCTTGGCTCATACGTACTAAAGATATACAAAATTGACAAAATCTTATACGATTCCTTAAAATAATTACTTATTCAAATGGTTCAACTCAATATCCGGACTAATAGCGTTACACTAAGCACCTCCCCAATAAAAATACTCCGGGGTATCTTTCAAGGCGACTCACTCAGCCCGTTATGGTTTTGTCTGGCTATGAACCCACTTTCTAGAATACTCAACAACTCAGGCTACGGATACCTAATGAACAAAAGAAACGAATACTAAACTGACCCACCTTCTTTATATGGACGATATTAAGATTTATGCAGCTAGTAGACAAAATTTAGATCGTTTACTCAGACTAACGGAAAAATTCAGTAGAGATATTAAAATGACTTTTGGGAACAAGATGATGTAAAATTAACTTAGTATCATTAAAGGACAACACAAAGAAACAGACCCTTATAATCTATCTTGTCAAAATGATATTATAAGAAGTATGGAGTTTAGAAACCTATAAATATCTTAGGTATCGTAAATGTAACAATACCTCACACAGAAATAAAAACGCCCTCAGAAGTGAATACAAACAAAGATTAAATCAAATACTTAAAACTCAATTATCGGCAAGAAACAAAACCAAAGCAATCAATACATACATACATCCATGTTAACATACTCTTTGGTATCATAAAATGGTCATATACAGAACTAGAGGCGTTAAATACCTAACAAGAAAATCATGTAACACACCTGCTTCATCATGCTTGCATTCTGCTGTCGAGAGATTTACATTAAAAAGAAAACATGGTGGTCGAGGCTTCATAGATATAAGAAATCTTCACTACCTTTTAAGTACACAATCTACGCAATTATTTCCTTAATAAAGCTGAAAATAATAAGATTCATGAGCAATAGTAAATATTTCACATCTACATCACCTTTACAACTAAACAATAGGGGTTTGATCCCAAACAAAAAATAACCAATGATGAACATAAGATAGAAAATTGGAAAAAAAGGCCATACACGGTAAATATCCATATCAATTACAACAGAGCATATTGATTGCAAGCATCAAATACCTGGCTTACTAAAGGTAACATATTCGGTGAAACAGAAGGATTTCTTGTCGCAATTAGAGATCAAATAATAAAAACACGCAATTACACCCATTTTGTATGGCTAAAAGAACCCATTGAAACAGATAAATGTAGATTGTCACCGTACCACGAAACAATTGACCATATCACAGGAGGTTGTAGCGCATTAGCCAATAAAGAATATACACACCGCCATGACAACGTAGCCAAACATATACATCAGCAACCTCTTAAGCACAAACTTTTAGACACCTATACGCCCTATTACAAATACAAACCTACAAATGTCCTGGAAAATGAAAATTCCAAGTTATACTGGAACAGAGACATAATTACGGATCGAACAATTCTTGGCAATAGACCAGATGTTACTTTAACTTTAAAATCTACTAAAACTACATACCTAATAGACATATCTGTACCCAACACTAACAACCTTAAACAAAAACACACAGGAAGATCAAAAATACATACCTCTTGCTGATGAAATAAAACAAATGTGGCATCAGGATGACGTAAGTAATTGATTATAATTTCATCCACTGGTGTCGTCCCAAAATACTCCATAATGCCCTTAAATATTGGAGCTTGAAGAGAATACATACATACCACTTCAAAGTCCATAGTAATTGATACTTGTTCGATAGTTCGCCGTTTCTTAAACCCATCGTCCCTGACTTTGCTCTGCCACAAGTGATTTACAAAACACGACATAAAAAAAACACTTAACAGATTCCACGTCAAAGAATGAAAACTTAGCTAAACCCCGTCTCTGTTTCTCTTAAAATTACCAGCTCTATAGCTGAGTTAAGCTAAGCTTACATAGGATAATAATAATAATTCACCCTAATTAGTAAATAGTCCTTACTAACATTATTAATAGTTTTAAAGTTGTTTACTTGGCATATGCCGTAAACAGCAATATGACCAACTGAAAGCTGAGAAAAACAAAAGTTCTCAACAATAATAATAATAATAATAATAAGCCCCTCAAATCCAACCTTACGTCCGGGTCGACCACCTGACCCACGTGGGGGTCGGACACACGTATTGATATAGAAACTTATACGGCTAACAAGGCAAGGGTAACCCATTAAAAATGGAGACGAGGTCTAAGCGTAAACGTATAGAGCCGCTTCCGGGGTGATCGCCGGGGCACACCTGGAGCTGACGCTGGGTGTCACAGCATGTGAACAAACCAGTGCAGGTTGACTAGGCGGGCTCCCACCGGGGTATCCAAAAAAAAAAAATGTTACAGCCAAACAAAACCACCTGATAGAGGTACAATATCCCATCAGCTTAACAGAACCATACAGTCCTAATAGTACATTGTCATATGCACCTATTTTTATTTAAAACTACTAGCGATGACTCAAGGAATCCGTAGACGCCCACTTTGATGTTGCGCAGGAGGTCTCTAAGGCCTTTTTGCAAATCACAAAGGCTGGGAAACCAAGAGTGCGCATGAAATGGTCAGCTGAAATAAATTTATTTATTATGCGCATTTATTGCCACATAACAAAATTAGAAACAGACATGACAACATACAGAACACTGTTACATCAAAAATTCACCCAAAAATACCCAGGCGTAAATGTGACTGAACAAAGAATATCCGATCAGAGGAGAGTTATTAAGCGAAAAAACATTGAATCTATTGAAAGAAGAAGTTCGAGTATTACTAAATCAGGAAGAAAATACAAATCAGGAAATAAGACACAATACGACACCACCACCAAGTATACTTGACACTGAAAATTTAACGTGCATTCAATCCCAAATTAACCTCCCTTACACAAACACACAAACACAATCACTGTCACATACACAACAATATATGGAATCTCAAATATGTTCATCATTATATACTAACCATGAATACACCGCTAAAGTTTCTACGCAAACAGACACAGTTACATTGCTTATTGAAAATGAAATAGAATCTCTCAATTCTCCAAATATTAACGAAGACACCATAACAAAAGAGTTAAATAATAAATTTAAAACAGTGTTATTGGAATTCTCAGGGATGGATCCAACAGCCCGACCGAAACTACCTAAATTAAGATATAGTAAAGATCTCACGCGACTAGTGAACATTTTCAACAACAGTATACTACCTCAGCACATATCTGACAAAGTACGCTTAACAGACATCCACACACTCATATACTGTACGGCAATGATCATTTCGCAAGAATTAGGCTATAAAATCAAAAAAACTGATGAAACATTACGGCATAAAAACTATGTTAGACCATCATGGCAAATTAGACTAGAAAAAGATATACAAAAGCTACGTTCCGATATAGGTAAACTCACCCAATTTATTCACAATAATAATAGATCAAAAAAAGTAGTAGAAAGAGTAACACTAATTTTTAAAAATAATAAAATACATTCTACACATGAAGGCGAAAATAGAAAACCGGAAGAATTCTTAGATACATTAAAACAAAAATTATCACTCAAAGCTAATAGACTTAAGAGGTATAAAAAAGCATTACAAAGGAAATAATCTATTTACGACCAATGAAAAATTATTCTGAAAGTTAAATACAAGCAAAGGAAATAAAAACGTGGAAACTAATGAAATACCGGCTGTTGAAGAGATTGAGAGATTCTGGTCGAACATTTGGGAGCATGAAATACAACACAACACTGAAGCAGAATGGATAAGTGAAGAAAGCAAACGTTGGAATTCGATCCCTGAAATAGATTTCGAAAATATTACAGAGGAAGATGTTAAGAACATTACTGCTAAATTGCACAACTGGAAAACACCAGGCAGTGACAAAATTTGTAATTATTGGTATAAAAATTAGTAGTATTACACAAACATTTAGCAAAAGAATTTAACAGAAATCATATTACAAAAACAAAACATACCTGAATTTATTTTAAAGGGATAACCTACATGTTACCAAAAGAACAATACACTACAAAACCTTCACAATATAGACCTATTACATGTTTACCAACGATATACAAAATACTTACGTCAATTATTACACATAAAATCAGAACGCACACGGAAAAACACAATATAATAGCAGAAGAACAAAAAGGATGCAGACGAGGCCACATGGGTTGCAAAGAACAACTTATAATTGATTCTGTGATACACAAACACACAGGAACGAAGAAACGCAATTTACATTGTACGTTTATAGATTATCAAAAAGCGTTTGATAGTATTCCACACTCTTGGTTAATCAAAACACTTAAAATTTATAAAATAAATAACTCTATTATACAATTCCTTAAAAAAATTATGCCCTTATGGAAAACTACACTATACATTAATCACCAGCACACAACATTTAGAACACGAGAAATAAATATTAAAAAAGGTATTTATCAAGGTGATTCTCTGAGCCCACTGTGGTTCTGCCTCGCTTTAAACCCACTATCAAATTTACTTAACAGCCAAAATGCTGGGTATTGCCTTAAAAATGATACTACCCAGACAGTAATATCCCATTTGATTTATATGGACGACATTAAATTATACATAAAACTGAGAAAGAAATGGACAGATTAATAAAATAACGACTACATTTAGCAACGACATTAACATGCAATTCAGGTTGAACAAATGTAAAATACTTCACATTGTTAAAGGCACTATACGAACTGGAAACTACGCATTGGATGATACGCAGAATAAAATTATAACAGCAATGGAACCAGGTGATGTGTATAAGTATTTTGGATACTACCAACTAAAGGGCATAGATCACAGCAAAATTAAGCTAAACCTTATAACAGAATACAAAAAAGGTAACATCTTTGTAAAACGAGACTTTCAGGCAAAAACCTTATAAAAGCTATTAACGCACGCTATCCCAATACTCACATACTCATTTGGTATCACAAATGGAACAAAACAAATATACACACTATAGAACGGGCAACACGCATTATTCTTACCAAACACAATAACCATCACCCAAAATCTGCAATAGAACGTTTAACAATTAAAAGACATAACGGAGGCAGAGGTCTCATAAACATACATGATTTATGGCAAAAATAGGTCTTAAATCTACATAATTTCTTTCAACAAAAGTCAATCAAAAGTAATATACATAAACCCATTGTACAAAACGATATTAACTTTACCGTTAAACCTAATCAATCTAAATTAACCGAAAACACAAATATGAACACCCTCAAACTAGAACATGACACGATAGAAAAGTGGAAACAAAAACACTTCATGGACGACACCCACATGACTTAGAACAAACACTAATAGACAAAGAAGCATCTAATAGATGGCTTAAAATAGGTACATTATTTTCACAGAACAGAAGGCTTCATCTTGGCTATTCAAGATCAAGTCATCAATACAAGAAATTACCGTAAATATATTGTTAAAGATCAACATTAGCAGACGATAAATGCCGAAAATGCCATACACAGTCAGAAACAATTCAACACATAACTGGAGCATGTACCCACCCTGAACCTGACAAATTTGCCAATATTATACACTTAAAACTAGCCACCCAACATAAACTTTTAAACGACATCAATACACCATACTATAAATATACCCCTAACAAAGTATTAGAATTCTACATACAAACTTTATTACGGCCGTGCTATTCTTACAGATAAAACAATACACTACAATAGACCAGATATTATTTTGCAAGATAAAACTAACAATACAACTTACTTAATCGACATTGCAGTACCTAACACGCACTTAACATATCAAAAACAATAACAGAAAAAATACACAAATATGCCGAGTTAAAAGAAGAGGTAACAAGAATATGGAAACAAAATAAAGTCTACGTAGTACCAATAGTATTATCAACCACAGGAATCATCCCAAAACACCTTCACCACAGTTTAAAACTTTTGAATATTCAGGAAAACACATACATAAGTATGCAGAAAGCAGTCATATTAAACACCTGTCGTATTGTTAGGAAATTTTACAAGTAGATGAAAATATATTTTCACCCTAATTAGTAAATAGTCCTTACCAACATTATTAATAGTTTTAAAGTTGTTTACTTGGCATATGCCCGTAAACAGCAATATGACCAGCTGAAAGCTGAGAAAAACAAAACTTCTCAACAATAATAATAATAAATAAAATGCCTCAAATCCAACCTTAGCCCCTCAAATCCAACCTTGGCCCCTCAAATCCAACCTTGGCCCCTCAAATCCAACCTTAGCCCCTCAAATCCAACCTTGCATCCAGGTCCAGGCCACTGGCCATGGGAGCGGACACGTATTATTATAGAAACTTATACGGCTAACAAGGCAAGGGTAACCCATTAAAAATGGAGACGAGGTCTAAGCGTAAACGTATAGAGCCGCTTCCCGGGGTGATCGCCGGGGCACACCTGGAGCTGACGCTGGGTGTCACAGCATGCGAACCGTCAGCGGTGGAGTTGACTAGAGCTGGGCTTTCCCACCACGGGTGTCGAAAATGTACAGCCAAACAAAACCACCTGATGAGGTACAATATCCCCATCCAGCTTAACAGAACCATACAGTCCTAATAGTACATTGTCATTTGCACCAACATTTAAAACTACTAGCGATGACTCAAGGGAATCCGTAGACGCCCACTTTGATGTTGCGCAGGAGGTCTCGGGCACACCTGCGTCCACATAGGCTGGAAACCAAGAGTGCGCATGAAATGGTCAGCTGAAATAAATTTATTTATTATGCGCACTTATTACCACATAACAAAATTAGAAACAGACATGACAACATACAGAACACTGTTACATCAAAATTCACCTAAAAATACCCAGGCGTAAATGTGACTGAACAAAGAATATCCGATCAGAGGAGAGTTATTATTCGAAATAAGTTATTAAGCGAAGAAACATTGAATCTATTGAAGAAGAAGTTCGAGTATTACTAAATCAGGAAGAAAATACAAATCAGGAAATAAGACACAATACGACACCACCACCAAGTATACTTGACACTGAAAATTTGACGTGCATTCAATCCCAAATTAACCTCCTTACACAAACACACAAACACAATCACTGTCACATACACAACAATATATGGAATCTCAAATATATTTCATCATTATATACTAACCATGAATACACCGCTGAAGTTTCTACGCAAACAGACCTAGTTACATTGCTTATTGAAAATGAAATAGAATCTCTCAATTCTCCAAATATTAACGAAGACACGATAACAAAAGAGTTAAATAATAAATTTAAAACAGTGTTATTGGAATTCTCAGGGATGGATCCAACAGCCCGACCGAAACTACCTAAATTAAGATATAGTAAAGATCTTCAGCGACTAGTGAACATTTTCAACAACAGTTTACTACCTCAGCACATATCTGACGAAGTACGCTTAACAGACATCCACACACTCATATACTGTACGGCAATGGTCATTTCACCAAGAATTAGGCTATAAAATCAAAAACTGATGAAACATTACGGCATAAAAACTATATTGAATAATCATGGCGAAATTAGACTAGAAAAGATATACAAAAGCTACGTTCCGATATAGGTAAACTCACCCAATTTATTCACAATAATAATAGATCAAAAAAGTAGTAGAAAAGAAATGCTTACTAATTTTTTAAAAATAATAAAATACATTCTACACATGAAGGCAATAATCTATTCACGACCAATGAAAAATTATTCTACAGAAAGTTAAATACAAACAAAGGAAATAAAAACGTGGAAACTAATGAAATACCGGCTGTTGAAGAGATTGAGAGATTCTGGTCGAACATTTGGGAGCATGAAATACAACACAACACTGAAGCAGAATGGATAAGTGAAGAAAGCAAACGTTGGAATCCGATCCCTGAAATGGAGATCGAAAATATTACAGAGGAAGATGTTAAGAACATTACTGCTAAATTACACAACTGGAAAACACCAGGCAGTGACAAAATTTGTAATTATTGGTATAAAAATTAGTAGTATTACACAAACATTTAGCAAAGAATTTAACAGAAATCATATTACAAAAAAAAAAAACATACCTGAATTTATTATTAAAGGGATAACCTACATGTTACCAAAAGAACAATACACTACAAAACCTTCACAATATAGAACTATTACATGTTTACCAACGATATACAAAATACTTACGTCAATTATTACATATGTAGGGATTATCCCGATTAAATGAAATAATTGGTTTTTCAACTCACTTCAGTCTTTTATTTTCACTTTTACTATTTTAGAATATTAATTTCGTCTTATCACTTTCTTCTTCCTTTCACGTACGCCACATTCGTCTTCTCTCTCCCTCACATCATTCTATCTCATCAATCATTATGTCATATCTTCCCTCTTAGTCTCACTTATCCTTTCTCTCACTCATTTACACATCCTACACTCAGCCATCCTGCTTTCAAATCTGTCCTCAGATATGGTTTACATTTAATAAAAACTTTATTTTTAATCTAGTAGGAACATAGATTACATCATCACTAACTTAATTAGTACTTAAATAAACTAGACATCTTTAGAAAACTTAAAAATATCCTACTTTAACATTCATTCTTCATCCACTCTTAGTGGATCAAAATTAGTGTTCACCTGAAACATACAAAAATATTAAGACACATTAATCATCATCTCCAGGCCACCTCTTCATCAAATCAGCTGAGCTTGATGTCTTGTTCAGCCCTTCTGTAGTGTCGTACACCTTCTCCACATCATAGCGGTCATTTCGTTTTATCTTCACTACTTTGTAAGGTCAAAAAACTTCGGTTTCAGTTGCAACCCTGGTCCAAACTGCGTTCTCTTGATAGCAACTAGCTCATCTAGCTCGTACTTGTTGCTGTCCTTCCTTTTCTTATCATAAGTCTTTCTGTTTTCTTCCTGTACTTTCTGGATTTGTTCTTTGGCCTTCTGCCTCAGTTCTTCTCTCTGTTCGTTGTGTTGTTCTGCTAGCTCTTGTTGCAGTAGTTCAACAATTTGTAGGTCATCTTTACATTTCATCTTTGAGCCCACCATCAACTCAAAAGGTGTGGTATCTGTACTCCTCTGGTATGTGTTGTTCAGCGCTCTCTGTACTCTGCTCACATGTTTGTACCATAACGATTTGTCCTCTATACACAGCTTCGTAAACATTGGAGTGAGTATGCGGTGAACCCTCTCCTGACCGTTTCCTCGTGGTACTCCCGTCGTGATCTTCGCATGCTCTATGTTTTCATCTAGACAGTATTTCGTGAAGTCGCCACTCGTGAATGCTGTTCCTCTATCAGTTATGATTCTGGTAGGGTTGCCAAATATCTGCTGGTGTGCTTGCATCTTCGTCAGTACTTCTGCGGATGTTGTCGACTTCGTGGGGTAAAAAACCACACAAACTTCGTAAAGGCATCAATCACTGTCAAAATATGATTGTACTGCTTCCTCGTCTCCGTGGTGGTCCTATGTGATCTAAATGAAGGGTATGCAGGGTGTTCCTTCTTTATTGATTGGATTAAAATCTTTAAATCTGTCATCCTTTCTGAGTAAATCCGTCAATGGTTTTGCAATCTTTGCGTAGTCTTTGATATACTTTCTGAAGTATGAAGTTAATCCAATAAAACTCATCACCTGTTTTGTATTCTTTGGTTCTGGGAATCTCACCACAGCATCTATCTTCTCACGGCTGGGTCGTACTTCTCCATCTTTGATACGATGTCCTAGGAACTCAATCTCTTCATTTAAAAGCCTTGCCTTCTTCAATTTATCTCTAGACCATAATCAGCTGCCACATTCAGAACTTGCTGTAGTCTTTCCACGGCTTCGACCTCGCTGATTGCTGGAATAATAATATCGTCTATAAATATCATCATCACATTCTTTGCTAATAGATCTCTGAATATAATCGTTATAAATCTCATGAAACACTTAGGCGATGAAGTCAATCCAAATGGTGCCCTCAGAAATTCGAACTGCCCATGATGCGTCACAAATGATGTGTATGGCACTGACTCCTCGCTCACCTTCAAATGAAAAAATCCGTTTTGAGATCTAATACGCTAAATATCTTGCCGTCTTTCAGTTTGTCAATTACGTCATCTATGATTGGCAAAGGAATTCATCTTTAAGAATCTTCTTGTTTAGTAGCCTGTAGTCGACACAGACTCTAGTAGTGTCATCTTTCTTCTTGACCAACACCAGGGGACTAGCATATTCAGAAAAACTTACCCGCGCAATGCCTTTCTCTATCCACTCCTCTACCTGGTCTTCCACTAACTTTTGCTCCGTCAACGCCAGCCGTCGTGGGCGTTGGGCAACTGGGATATCGTCCTTCAACACAATCTTCAATTGTACTGGTGCTTCTTTAGTTTGGCACGGTTTTGTAATCCAATACCATTTGCTCCACCTGCTCTCGGTGTTTACACCTGCTGCACAACCTGTTAACTCAATTTGGTTAGCAAAACAATCAACTCTCTTCCACCATTCATCATCTTTCGGGTACAACTTCGCCTCTCCATCACATAACACCATCACTAATTCACTCAGAAATTCTTGCCCTAAAATAACCGTAAACGGCATACAGTCTCTAGGCACTACATGGAATGTCACGTCTTCGTAGAGCTCTCCGTCGATCGTCACGTTAGCACGAAACTGTCCGCTCGATTTCACCTTTGTTTGGCCAAGTCAGATATCCGCAAATTGTCGTCGTATTTCTCGATGTTAAACGCCATAAACTGGTCGTCGGCCACTAGATTCGCACATGATCCTGTGTCTAGTAATGTCTTGACTTGAAAACCACACATTTCCATCATTTTCATGGGTTTTCTGCACTTTCAACTTAAACTCGTCTTTGTTATTGTTTTGAATGTGAAACATTCCGCCATATTCTCCGTTTTCATTTTCAAACGTGAACTCTCGCTCCTCATTGGCTGTTGTCGTGTTTGACAATCACTTGCAAACATGGCCGCCCTCGGCTTCATGTTTGGTTGGTCGAATCTTCGAGGCGTCGTCTTATTGGCTGGCACTCCGGCGCCGCCAAATTTGAATGCATTTCCGCCGCTTCCGCTGCCAACAGCGCCATCACGTCTAGCGGAGGTTGGGGAACCTCGACTTTGCAATGCTTACTCAAATGTCCGAATGCATTACAGCGAAAACACTTGATTCCTGTGGACAGTCGCTCGCCATATGGTCATTCTCCCCACAGTTGTAGCACCGTCTCCGCTGCTGACCACCTGTCTGCTGTTTGCCACTCGTCGTTGGTCGTCTCGAACCTTGTCGCTCGCTGGTCTCCTTTGGTGCAGAGCTTCTTTTAACCTCTGGACCTCTCCTTCATTTGTTCATACAGCTTTAATCTATCTTTGAGTACTGAGTATGTAACAGCGCCATAAAGTATAGTCTTGTTTACTTCACTATCTTGAATGCCTCAACAATGTACTGTATTGCCACATTGTCATTGAACCTAGCGCGCTTGCCCATCTCCTTCATCTTTAGCATGTACTGCATGTAGAGTTTCACCAGGTTCCTTCTTCCTAGCTGCCATCAGCTCATGCATCTCTTTGCTGTTGATCTTTTCAGGGAACTCTTGTAACAATGCCGCTTTCAGTTCTTTGAAGCCTTTGACCACCTTCTCCGTCTTTAACCATAGTGCTGCTGTACCTTCTAGTGATCTTCTTGCAATAATGAGCTGCTGCTGAGGTGTCCAATTGAATATTTCTGCGTTGTCCTCAATGTCTTCTGCCCACTTCACAGCAGAATAGGTATCGTCATCGCCGTTGAATTTGGTTATGTTGTAGAATCCGTCTAAATAGGTTGCAAACAACTTCTCCGGTTTCTCCGTCTTATCAGTCGTCTTTTCTGATTCCGTCGTCATTGTGATTGTATCGTCTTCTTTGGTTTATTTGAGGTTATTCAGTTACGTATTGCTTCGTCCGTAAGACTTGCTCGATATTTTATTTCGTAATTAAACTGCCTTAGTGATTATAGCAAGTAGAAAAACCTACGTTCTTATATAAGTTTTTTTTAATTGAAACTTATTCAAAATAAATCTACGTGTCCTTAATAGAAACCTGGTGTGTGAAGAAGATTAAGTATCGAAGACTCTAATGGCGTGAATATTGCCACTCCCTTTCTTCCGTGGGTGTCGTAAGACAACCGACGAGAATATCGTTATGGCAACTTATAGATGGCGAAATAAATAATAAATAAATAAATAAATATCTTCACGCAATTCCCAATACAGGGGCAGACAGAGGTCGAGTCTAGACAATTAAGTCCCTTCGACCTACCTTTCACCGAATATTTTCGGGACAACGTGACAGGTGGTGAGCCGTCGCCGCCTTTATGTCAAGTCAACGATATTCGTACATAAGTTTTGAAAAACCCATTGGTACGAGCCTACCAACTGGGGATCCAACTCGGGTCTATTGACTCGAAATTCAAACCGCAACCACTCGGCTATCGTGACTATCGTGGCGAAATAACCATCTATATAAATATCAGATATATCAGAGATAATCAGACCGAAAATGGGCAGCAGCGTCGAGTTCGAACCTGTCTGTTACTGCGATCGCTGATCCGCTTGCCAAGCGTAGCGATTATTCCCATTATACTTCCCACGGGAAGATTTGCAATATTCACGATTGCTTCGTCCGTAAGACTTGCTCTAAGACTTGCTCTGATATTTTATTT
>JAGSMR010000712.1:0-15030 GCA_029286605.1 Sericinus montela
TGATATTTTATTTCATGTGATTAAACTGCGTATAGTAATGATTATAGCAAGTAGAAAAAACCTACGTTCTTATATAAGTTTTTTTTTAATTGAAACTTATTCCAAAATAAATCTACGTGTCATAATAGAAACCTGGTGTGAAGATTAAGTATCGAAAGATAATGGCGTAAGAATATTGCCACTCCCTTTCTTCCCGTGGGTGTCGTAAGACAACCGACGAGAATATCGTTATGGCAACTTATAGATGGCGAAATAAATAATAAATAAATATCTTCACGCAATTCCCAATACAGGGTAGACAGAGGTCGAGTCTGAACAATTAAGTCCTTCGACCTACCTTTCACCGAATATTTTCAGGACAACGTGACGGGTGGTGAGCCCGTCGCCGCCTTTATGTCCAAGTCAACGATATTCGTACATAAGTTTTTGAAAAACCCATTGGTACGAGCCTACCAACTGGGGATCCAACTCGGGTCTATTGACTCGAAATTCCGACCACCCAACCACTCGGCTATCGTGACTATCGTGGCGAAATAACCATCTATATAAATATCAGATATATCAGAGATAATCAGACCGAAAATGGGCAGCAGCGTCGGAGGTTCGAACCTGTCTGTTACTGCGATCGCTGATCCGCTTGCCAAGCGTAGCGATTATTCCCATTGCTTCCCACGGGGAAGATTTGCAATATTCACGATAGCCGAGTGGTTGGGTGGTTGGAATATCCAGTCGAGAGACTGAGTTGGATACCCAGGAAACAGGCTCGTACCAAAGAGTTTTCAAAAACTTATTTACGAATTACATCGTTTGCTTGAACATAAAGACGGCGATGTGCTCATCACCTGCCACATTGTCCCGTCTGTCAATTTCTGTCCAACTTCGGTGGAAAGTGGGTCAGGCTGGTGTCTAGACCTCTGTTTATGTTTAATATTTTAAAAAAAAAAACAATAATATTGAAAAGAAGAACCTACTCAAACACCCCGCCTTATTGTAAGTATTTTTTTAAAGCGTAATTAATATGTTTTTTCATTTAGTGAAGGGTTGTTATGTTGATTATTAATAAGTGAAGGCCTCCGAACTACGTAGCCAGGAGATTTAAAGATAAAAAAAATAAAACTGATTGTAATAAAGTTATCTTTATTTTTTGTTCGAAGCGTGTTCTTTGAAAGGAAGAAAGTTTCAGGTTCGGCCTTCCTCCGGTACGAGTGGAAAACTCACCTACAGCCGCTCTATCCCTACCCCTCTCCTCGGATCACTATTATAATATAGACGTGTATTTTGTTCCAAATTATTACTTAAAAATAATTGCGATTCTCTAAATAAATAGCGTGAAAAATTAGGAGTGCATAAAGTGCTACGAATGGCCTGCTAAGCCGAAGACATCTTGTTCATGTTAAACTGCACCTTATTTCATTGACTGTAAGTTCTTTCGTCGATGTACTGAATAAATGATAAATATTACCTAAGATAACACTCGCAATCTAAATCTTGAAATCTACGCTATAAGAGTGATTTTACACTGCAGACTGTCAGTATCGACATCCTTGAATTTCTGCTGCCCTAGTACATTGCTATATGAATATGTCAAATCGAGCGCTATCACCAGTTTCGGCTACCCTCCCCGTCCCTCGCATGCTTCATCACAGTGACTCTGACTCGGCCTTAAACTTACCTACCGACAGCAATAAAATAAACATTACAAAACGATCGAAGCGTAAGTTTGACGGTAAAGATGAAAATTATTCGCGAACAGTTTTATCGGAGATGCGTGAGATGTTCTCTGTTTTCACGCTTGAGCAGGACAGGAAATTATCCCAAATTCAGGACTCAATTAATGATATAAGAGTGCAGAATGCGGATATTATTAAGAATATTGAATTTTTATCACAAGAATATGATGAGATCAATAAAAAAATGGCCAAGTTTGAAAGCGACTGAAAAGAACAATTATCATATATTTCTTCACTTGAAAACAAAATAGAAAACCTAGAAAGAAAATCCCTCAATTCATGCGTTGAGCTACGAAACCTACAAAAATTAAAACAAAAAGAAAATAAGGATGATTTAATGGACATTTTGCTTAATTTGGGTTCTAAACTATCTTTAAATATACTACTACCATCGGACGTTAGGGATATGTATAGATCATATTCAAAAGCAGAGTCGCATAAGCCTATAGTCATAGAATTCTAGCAGTTGCTATGAAGGAAAACATTATAGCAAACTTCAAAAATACAATAAAATGAACACCGGTCGGCGATTCAACACTACGAACATTAACATAGCCGGCCCTACTCGGCCACTATATTTGTCCGAACTATTAACCCGAAAGACTAAAAGGATTTTCTTCCTAGCAAGGGACTTCGCAAAAACGCACGAGTATGCTTTCTGCTGGATCTCTCGTAGATGTATATACCTCCGTCGACAAGAGGGTGCACCGCAGATTCGTATAGACTCTGAAGAAGACCTTACAAAATTAAAGTCGAGAAAGTGTTAAATTTGTTTTTTTTTTTATCCGAGTTTAATACGAAATTTAATTATTTTTGTGCTTTCTGCATGATTTCTATCTTTAAGTTTATGATAACTTGTATTCTGAAACTCCTAATTTCAACTTTTAACATTGCCAGATTATCTTCTTTACTATATAAACATAAACATACACATATACATATGAAGGCACAAGGCTGGGTACGGTCTTCAGGATCAGCCATAGTTATTTGCTTGGGCGTATAGGCGGAGAACAAGATAAAAGTCCAGAACAGATTGTAATATGATCACTTTACTTTGCAAATAATTATTAACGTTACACTCGAATTATTCGAATAATCAATTTACTACAATTGTCAAAGTGTCTATGTACTTTAACTTTACACATTAATCACGATCACACAGTAATAATACGATTACACGGAACAAGAGCGATCCGTCGAAAAACGTGGTGCGCTACCGATGGCGGTTACTGATCCTCTACCGCCAACATGGCCGCGCCGACCATCGAGACGACGTTCCGCCAGAAATGACAACTGTCCAATCTAGTTCCGGCGTATTCTGACCGATGATATTTCGAATGCGCCGTCACGGCTGGACTGACTTGCGACCGTCCTCGGGCGCCCTGTTGAGGTCCTGTAACAAACGGGCGAGCATCGATCATCCACATTAATATGACGCTCGTCCTCCCTGACAAACTACTTAGTAATCTTTATGATTCATGAGTATAGCAAGCGATTAAATTCCTGTCTCCTATCGACCACAACCAATGGACCAGACAACCCTATTCTCACCAGCGTACGAACAAGTTGGACCGGACGGGTGTATCCTTCAACCAACCGCGGACGGTATGGCCCGGATGGCACTGTCCTTACGACCAACGCAAAACAACAGTATGGCGGACGGGTGTATCCTTCAACCAACCGCGGACGGTGTGGCCGGATGACACTGTCCTTACGACCATCATGATAACTGTAGCGACCATCAACAAAAGGCATCCTTGTCCTTACCTAATTATCAGACCTGTCTTGCTCAGCATGAATTTGTACTACATGCTGGAAATCTTCGTGATCATTACTAACGCTAAGCGTGTCTGAATTAGTGTCAGAAACAACTGTCATGGTGTCAGATCCAGCTGTCATGGTGTCAGATCCAGCTGTCATGGTGTCAGATCCAGCAGTCGTGGTGTCAGAGGTTATACTACTCAGTCTGTTAGGACGGCTGATGTCGAGCTCTACGTCATCTGGCGCCGTCTCGGCCTCCTCTTCATTGATTAAATTGTTGCTTATCTAAAGCAAACCTTCATGACCAAATTTACTGAACGCAAGTTCTCATGTGCATATTTATAAGTACGATGTGAATTATTAAGGCTTCTGAGTTCATACCGATCGTGCTCTAATACCGCGGTAATGACAAAGGACCTCTAAATTTTTATCTAATTTTGTTTGATTCCGTTCGCTATTTTTAATGAAGACAAAATCTCCTTGTGAGAATCGTTTAATGGCAGCACGACCCTATTAAAGCGTTCAACTTCTGATGCAGCAGCTCTTATTACATTTTCAGAAGCGTCTTTTCTCACATAATCTAGATCTAATCGGCTTTGATTTTCCAAATTTGTAGGACTAATCATTGATAAACCTAAAGACTGTGCGCGAATTCCAAACATTAGTTCAGTCGGTGTATATTTCGTAACGGTAGATCTGGTACTATTAAGTGCTAGTTGAACATCGCCTAAATGATCACGCCATGCTTTATTGGGGTCGTTCTCGATAATAGTCACCAGACTTTTAAGTGTACGCATGACTCGTTCGACTTGGCCGTTTGCCTGCTGGAGCCCGTGGCGATGAAATGTAAGTCAATTTTGTGTTCTACACAAAGGTTTTAAATTCTGAGCTAATATAACATCGACCCTGATCAGCAATAACACGCTTTGGTGCTCCAAAAGACAAACAGCGTTTTTGATGGCTCGTACCGCACTAGCGGCGTCTACCGAACGTGTACTCCAATAAAACATATTTAGTAAACGCGTCAATTATTACCGAACAATATTCCTTCCGGTCACTCTTACCACTAAGCTTCCCAGTAAAATCGATATGAATTGTATGCCATGGAACGGGTTCCTTAGGGATAGGGTGAAGCTGGATGGGTTGAGCTCCTGATAGACCTTTCGAGGCTTTGCAAATTATACAAGAATCAATAAACTTTCTAACACATTTGGCCATGTCAGGGAACCAATACTGATCATATAATTTGTCCAAATTTTTATCGCTACCTAGATGCTGTAATTCATTATGGACGTGATTAATCAAGGTCCAAATAAGGGAACGAGGAACGATTGGTAGCCATGAAGACATTTTATTTCTAGTGACTTTTCTCTAAAGAATGCCGTCTCTAACGTCATAAGTACGACCTACGGTATCAGGAAAGTCATTATTAGAATGTTTCGTTATTAAGTCTTGTATCTCATTGTCACGCTTTTGTTCTACGGGAGCCAACCTTGATGTAATTCGACAAAGTGAACCACCTTATGTGCAGGTGTTATAGGGGCTTTAGGCAAAGATATCTCGCTATTAGTGGGAAAGGGATTTCTAGAAAGATAATCTGCGTGTTCCATTGAACGGCCTTCGCGGTAGACGATTTCAAAATCATATGCCTGTAGTATAGCCCACCAGCGATGTACACAAGGTGTAAGATCCGTTTTGGACTTAGAAGCTTTAAGCGAATTACAGTCCGTAAAAACTTTAAAATTTCTACCATATAGGTAGTGTCGAAAATGTTCTACCGCTCGTACGACTGCGAGTGTTTCCAGCTCATACGAGTGGTAGCGAGATTCTACTTCAGACGTGCGTCGGCTGAAATACTCAACAACATGCGGGAAATCATTTTTCTTTTGAATAAGAAAATATTGCAGGCTTATTAAACAAACTAGATTATTTGGCAATATGTTTAGACGAATTTTCACATATTAACCATAAACCTGATATTATTTGCCTTACTGAAACTTTTGTGAAATCGGGCAGTGAATCGAACATAATTTTAAAAAACTTCAAACTTGCCAGTTTTTTCTCCAGACTTGGCGAAAAACGTGGTGGTACCTGCATACTAATTAATGAACACTTTATTTTTAAATCAATTGACTTAAACAAAATTTCAACTGAAAAATCATTTGAAATATGTGGTGTCGAAATTCCATTAATAAACTGTATAATATTTTGTGTATATAGAAATCCAAATAGTGACATTAATGTATTTTTTAACAATCTTGACATTTTAATGACTAATTTTGCTAATAAAAACTCAAAAAAAATAGTTATAGCCGGTGATCTAAACATTGATATATTACGACAAAGTCCACCTACTTCTCGGCTACATGACCTACTCATGAATTATAATCTTATCCATCATATTAACGAGCCGACTAGGATGAACAGTTGTATTGATCATATTATTAGTAATATTGCCGATGCTAAAGGTTATACACACCAAACGTTTCTTTCTGATCACAACACTAGTCAAACCATACTATTTTCTATTTTAATTCAAAAGAAACGTATGGACTATTGGTTTATTAAGCAGAAATTATAGTCAGGAAAATATTTATAAATTTAATAAATATTTGGCAGCTCTTACATGGAATGATGTTTTAAATACACAAAATCTAAATGAAGCTTTTGATAATTTTCATGAAACCTTTTGTCTACTATATAATTTATGCTTCCCCATACAAAAACGGAAAATTAGCAGTAATACTACATCATGTAAATGGATAACTAAGGGCATTAAGAAATCGGCTAAATTTAAGAGATTTCTACGATACAAATGCTACAAAACCAAAACAAATGAGATAAAAGAAGAATACAAAAAATACTGTACAATTCTGCGACAGTGTATTAATAAAGCAAGGTCACAAATGAATAAGAAATTTATACTAAACTCACAAAACAAAGGTAAAGCTACATGGCAAATTATCAAGGATAAAGTA
Source organism: Sericinus montela (assembly GCA_029286605.1). Classification (NCBI taxonomy): domain Eukaryota; kingdom Metazoa; phylum Arthropoda; class Insecta; order Lepidoptera; family Papilionidae; genus Sericinus; species Sericinus montela. The sequence goes on from JAGSMR010000712.1 coordinate 6,470, forward strand.
GACAAAGAACAGCATTACAATAGCATAGAAGAAGTTTATAACGAAGGTGAAATCATTAGAGATCCGGGCCAGATAGCAGAAGCATTTAACAATTTTTTTATAACATTTACAAATAAACCATCGAACATTATGACTTACAAAGCAAAATACCCTTTAAAACTAAAGAGGTTAGTTCAAGCTTATTTTAAAACCAGTATCAGAAACCGAATTAATTAATATTATAGGCTCTCTAAATAATACTCATTCTGTAGGTTTGATGGAATATCTACGCTTATTCTTAAACACTGTGGCTTCGTAATATCGCACGTATTAAAGTATTTATTAAATCTATCGCTAAGTGAGGAATATTTCCAAATAAACTAAAAGTATCCCTAGTAAGGCCACTGCACAAAAGGATGATAAAAAATAATGAGTAATTATAGACCGATAACTCTTATATCAGTTTTGGAAAGATCTTTGAAAAAGTTATGTATCGTCGTATTGACGAATTTTTGAACAAATTTAAAGTATTAAAACCAGAACAGAATGGTTTTCAAAAAAATAAGTCTACTACTTTGGCTACATTTACACTTGTTGCTAGTGTAGTTAATTTTATTGATAAGCGTATCCCGGTCTCCGTTGTATTCTTTGATATGACTAAGGCTTTCGACTTTGTTGACCATAAATTGTTGCTAAAAAAATGTGAGAATTATGGTATAAGAGGTCCGGCTTTTAATTGGCTAAATACATATCTCGCTGGACGTAAACAGTATGTAGAAATAAAAAATATGAATAATAAATCTATGTCCACTACATATAAATCCAGTGCTCAAGTTAATAGTTTCGGAGTACCACAAGGCAGTATCTTGGGACCTCTTTTATTCCTTATCTATATCAACGATCTCCCAAATGTCACAAAACATCAATGTGTCTTATTTGCTGACGACATATCGGTTATAATAGCTAACGTGAATAGAAGTGAATGTTATAAAAGCATTCTCAAATCCGAAATTGACACTATTCGTAAGTGGTTAGAAGTGAATAATTTACGCACTAACATATCTAAAACTAAATTTATTAATTTTCAAAATTACAATAGCGTTGATAAATCTTTGGAGGATATTTTGACATGTCGCAACGAAGTCGTAGAAAAAGTAACAGAAATAAAATTTCTAGGTATAACACTTGACAAACATTGTAATTGGAAAGCTCACGTAGATAGCATATGTAAGAAACTGAATCGATTTGTGTTCGCCTTAAAACGACTGCGAAGAACAGCGAGCCAAAAGACGGCTTTAACTGCATATTTTGGTTACGTTGAGTCAGTTTTAAGATATGGCCTTCTTATATGGGGTAATTCTGTCCATATTAAAAGAGCCTTCATTGTGCAAAAAAAATGTGTAAGAGCTGTTTGTGGAGTTGGACCACTAACTTCTTGTAAACCGCTGTTCCATAAGTTTAAGATGTTAACTTTATCAGGTTTATATATTTTTCATATAGGCTGTTTTGTCAGAGAAAACACAGATTTTTTTAATAGATATGAAGATGATATAAATTCTAGGACAAAATACAGAGACCCATCAAAATTAAAATTACCAAGGTGTAGAACCAAATTATGTGAAAAAAATTGTTTCATGATGGCAATCACAGTATATAATAAAATTCCCAAATTTATAAGAGAACTCCCAGTTAAAAAATTTAAATCCACTCTTTACAGATGGTTAATAGGGAAATGTTTTTATGACATAAATGAACTTAAATTATGATGAACATCAATTTTATTTGTATACATATGTTTTTATTTACGACTATTTTTTTTTTTTTTAACTTGAAGCGGTTTCATAATTCTATCTTAGTAGAAAAAAAATTAAAAAAAGAAATAGAAGTATTTGATAGTAAATAGTAACGGTGGGAAGTAAGTTTTCAGGAATGATTTCGTTGCAGGCTGTGATTGGGTATAATGTTAATATAATTAACACGGTAGACAAGGGATGAAAAGAGTTAATTTTACATGTGCCTTTATTCATTGAATGATTTGTTATGTGTAAAATTTAATAATATAATTATTATGTTTTTTAATACCTTTTTTTCTATTGTCTATCGTTTCTTATTTTGATGTGATACGTATTGACGGTTGATTGATATTAATAGTTATTGTTTTAGTTGTTTATTATTACCTTATCTAACTATTTTCTTAATTATTGTAACCATTAATGAATTTTATATTTGTATGTCGGTTATCGACGAAACATGTTTGATCCTTTTATTTTATAGTTGGCATCACGTGTACCATGTTTCTACCAAATAAATAAATAAAATAAATAAATAAATAAGGATCGCTCCATATCCATCAGAATTGGCGTCGCAATGCAGCTCAACAGGCAACTCGGGATCAAAGATTGTTAAAACAGGTTCGGAAGTAAGTGTACGTATTATAACGTTACGGATCTCTTCATGCTTTTCAGTCCATTTGATAGGTCCTTTTAATTTAGTTAACGGATAAAGAGGGCCAACGATATTCGTGAAACTAGGAATAAATTTTCGAAAATAGGATGCTAGACCCAGGAATTGACGGACCTGTGTAGCAGTCTTGGGTTGAGGGGAGTCTGCTAAGGCCTGTATTTTACGAGAATTTGGTCTTATTTTGCCGGATTCAACGGAATAACCTAGGTAATCAATTCTTTGTTTCATAAATTTGCATTTTTAAATTCAAAGAAAACCCTGATGCTGATAAAGCTCCCAAAACCTCATCCGACCGTAGTAAACCATCACGAATATTGCCAGCGTAACACAAAACATCATCCATGTACACCAATGGTTTGCTGCTTAAATTATGCAAGGCTTTAGTGATGCACCTTTGGTATACGGATGGAGCATTTCGTAATCCGAAGGGCATTGCAAGATACTCATATTGCCCCTCAGGTGTTACAAATGCTGTCTTTTCGACTGAACCGGGATGGATGGGGATCTGGTGAAAGCCAGAAGCCATATCAAGAGATGAAAAATAATGTGCACCACAAAGCCGGTCTATCTGTTCCTCTATGCGAGGCAACGGGTAATGTTCGGGTTGTGTAATTGCGTTTAGTGCGCGAAAGTCTACGCACATTCTATCAGAATTATCTTTCTTCTTGACAAGTAGAATGGGGCTAGCAAACGGTGACGACCTCTCGCGGATAACACCTGCATTTAGAAGTTCCTCAACCTTTTCCCTTACGACTTGCATTTCCACTGGGGCCAACCTATAAGGACACCTGCGCACCGTCTTATGAGGATCTATCAAAGTAATTTCTAACTCGCCAGTGTTCACGCGCCTACTTGGAATACCGTCTATACAACTATCAGCGTACTTGTTTAGGAGCGTTATGAGAGATTTTCTATCATCTCCTATAAGATCCGTATCAATCTGGGTAAGATCCGGCCTCACTATACTAGATTCACAGAAATTATTTAAGTTTTTTAAATAAAACTTCAATTTATCACCATCATTCTGTACGCCAACTCCTCTTTCTAAAATGTCCCTACCTATAATCACGGGTTCTAAAATATAACGGTCAGGAACTACGTGGAAAATTACCGATTCCGAAATATCATCAATATTTATGGTGCTTAAAATTTGCATTGTGCACTTAATTTCATCACCCCCAATACCAGTTAAATAGACAAGATCATTGCGTACAGTACCCGAGAACTTATCACTAAAACTTTCTTTTAAAAGAGAACAGGAAGACCCACTGTCAAATAGAAAAGAAACTTGCTCACCAGATGACGTCTTTAAAATGCCCCTCGACAGTCGTTGCTCACAGATGTTGACCTCTTTCCTTGAAACTGTACTGCCACTATTCTTGTCAGGGCAGACCGTTGCTAGGTGACCAGGTTTGCCACAAGAGTAACACGTAGTCTGTCCCCTGTCTAGGGCATGGGCTGACTTCGAAGAAATTTGAAGCGTAGAGGTGTTGGATCCAGAATCGTCTCTTCTTTTCCTGCATTCTGCTAGTCGATGACCAGGTAATCCACACCAATAGCATTAGCCAGGAAATCTGGTATTATCATTAAATCGGGCTCGCTTCGTATCAAATTCGTGAGCATCTGGACTTTCGATACGTCGTTTCACTGATAACCCACCAAGAGTTCTAAATAGCTGGGCACGTGTAGTAACAGCATGAGTGTTCAACTCCCGACGTATCAAGCCGTCCTTCTGACTTAACACGGAAATCACAAAGCCGGTGATCACATCTTCCTGCATTTCGGTCTTTGGAATACTTTCTATCATGTTCCACAATCTTAGGGCAGCTTCGGAAGCAGTTTCCTTTGAGCCTATTTGAAAACGTAATATCTCGTCAAAGTGGTCTTGAGGCAGCTTCGGCTTAGAGAACTTGGCTATCAAAGTCTGTTTTATAACATCCATGACAACTTGTCCAAGTTGAGCTTGGTGATACATGTTGCTGCACGCCCTTCAAGGCACCAGTAAGAGTCATAAGCAAATCAATACCCTCGAGGCACTTATTTTGAACAATTAGCTCTGTAACTCGGCACCAACCTTCAATGTCAGCCTCAGGGTCATCGAGGGTTAAATGGAATGAGTTGAACAGCACCGACGCTGGAGTTACTCCTGGCAGTCTGCGCTTGCGATGATTCAAATGCTCGTGTAAGAAGCGCTTGCAAACTATTCAGTAACTTAGTTGCATTGTTTTCGTCCGATAACGACTGCCTCTCTTCTCTTTGTTGCTCCGCGTCCATCCACTTCTGATGAAGGCACAAGGCTGGGTACGGTCTTCAGAATCAGCCATAGTTATTTGCTTGGGCGTATAGGCGGAGAACAAGATAAAAGTCCAGAACAGATTGTGATATAATCACTTTACTTTGCAAATAATTATTCGAATAATCAATTTACTACAATTAACATAGACACTTTAACTTTACACATTAATCACGATCACACAGTAATAATACGATTACACGGAACAAGAGCGATCCGTCGAAAAACGTGGTGCGCTACCGATGGCGGTTACTGATCCTCTACCGCCAACATGGCCGCGCCGACCATCGAGACGACGTTCCGCCAGAAATGACAACTGTCAAATCTAGTTCCGGCGTATTCTGACCGATGATATTTCGAATGCGCCGTCACATATTTATAGAAGAGTATTAAATAATATATTTCGTTACAAACTTTTATTGAAATACACTAAAGTACGTGCATATCAAACACCATCAATTATTATCATGCTCACTTATCATTTCTAACAGGGTACCCAGAAAGAATGAACTGTCAAATGACAATAACCACAAAACTTTCTATCAGTTTTTATTTTTCTCTTTTTTTCATTCAACTGTGTTTAAAATATTCTTATTCATAATTTCACATATACAGCATGATTTATTTCATAAAAATTCGACCTTAATTAATTATTATTTAAAAGTATTATTTTTTGTATCTTGCCTTCATAGTCGGTCTTATTACTTGATGTTCAAATATAAATATACAATTTAATTATGAATAATGCATGGAGAGATATAAATTCTGATTTACAAATCTTAGGTAACATAACTTCATATCAGTGTTTAGCTGAATTATGTAGCAACTATATTCATAGAAATATAAACTGCTTAAAAATATTTCAAATGAATATACGTAGTATTAACTCAAATTACGATGGACTACAAGTTCTCTTGAAAAGAATAAATCTAAAATAGACATCATTGTTTTAACAGAGTGTTGGCTTAAGAATATAAAACAAATACCTATTCTTACCGGGTATACATCACATGGCTCAAGATATAATATAAATCGCAGTGACGGGGTCATAATATATGTAAATGATGAACTCAAATGTACTATATCCCATCCGAATTTACTTGATGCCAGTTCTATTATATGTAATTTTAATGATAAGTTGTGTGTCATTGCTATTTATAGATCTCCCTCTTTCAAACAAATAGACAATTTTTAAATAGTTTTTCCACAGTTCTTTCTAATAATAAGAATTCTAAATCCCTTATTGTAACAGGTGATATAAATATAAATATTGGTCATACAAGTTGTGATAGTCGTTCCCAAGAATATTTGAACTTAATTAGTAGTGTTGGTCTCCTGCCATCTCATTTTTTTCCTACCCATGAAAAGAACTGCATCGATCATGTGCTACTAAGAACACAATTGAAAAGCACCACACTTATATTGAATCCATCGGTTACTGACCACTCACCAGAAGTCGTGTACCTTGACATGAAAATCCCTAGACAACATTTTCCAAAAAGTCGCTATGTTATTGATTACGCCAGTGTAAAAAAGAGTATTGATGAAATGAACCTTAATAATTTAACGGATTTTGAAGACCCAAATGATGATGAGTTGTTGAGATGTTTTAGTTGATACTTTAATTTGCATTATTAAGTCAAATTCCAAAATAGTGAACATATCACGTAGAAAAACTATAATCAAGCCCTGGATTACTCCCCAGGAGTAATCAGGAGAAGCAATTATAGTTTTATCTTAAAATGTATTAGACATAGAGATCGCTTACTCAAGAAACAAAAGGCTTCACCTCATAATGAAATTCTAAAAACAATATACTACCGATACAAAAAATTCTGTAATAATCTATTAAAACGACTAAATCGTAACTATGAGGAACTTGAATTTGATAAAAATAAAAATAATATAAAGGTACATGGCAACTAATTAGGGAAGTTTCCAATATTGCTACCACTTCTACTCCCCATTAAATTGTTAAAGCATCAAAATGATCCTAAATCTTTTCTTAACCTTGTAAACAAATATTTCGTAGAGATTGGTAATAAACTGGCTACACAGATTCTCTCAAAACCAAACTTTTGTTGTTTAAAAACTTCTGATTTTTTTCCTTCCCCTGCTAAGTCTTTTGCAATATTACCCGTAAATCCAAATGAAATTGACACCATTATTATGAATCTAAAAAGTAAAAGTGCAGTTGGATATGATGGTATTCCAACTATAGTGCTCAAATCAAGCCATACTACTCTGGCTCCTATAATTTCAAAACTTTGTAATCTTTGTCTAACAAAGGGCATTTTTCCATCGCGTTTTAAAAGGCTTTAGTTGTTCCAGTACATAAAAATGGCGATAGAGAGTGTCAAAACTATAGGCCTATATCTATACTAACAGCGTTGTCTAAAATACTCGAGAAAGTTTTAAAAAAAAGATTAGTGAGTTATCTAGAAATTCAAAATATGTTATATCCCAACCAGTATGGTTTTAGAACGGGTAAAAGTACAGAAGATGCTGTTCTTGATTTAAGTAAAACTATTTCTAGATCCCTAGACAAGAACTTAAAATGTGTTGGCGTATTCTTGGATTTATCAAAAGCTTTTGACACTGTCTCTATCCCCATACTACTGGACAGATTGGATAAAATTGGGATTAGGGGTATGGCTCTCAATATTTTCAAGGATTATTTATCAATCGTAGTCAAATTATCAAAATTAATGAATTCTTAAGCGATGACATGCCTCTCACTTACGGTGTTCCCCAGGGAAGTATCTTGGGACCTACGCTATTCCTTATATATATTGACAATCTCTGCCGAATCTCTATTCCAAACTGCAAAGTTATCCTATGCAGATGACACAGTATTACTCATTGGAAAAAAATCCATTGTTTTTAATATTTAATTTTAATATACTGAGGCTATTTATAAAAACAATTATTTGTAATAAGATTTCTTATATAATAATACTATCTTAACATTGGTTTAAAAGGAACGTTGTTTTGAGAAAGATGTTCCGTGTTCAAGTTAAACGGTCAATTATAGTTTACTAATTTTTAATAGATAATTGTATAAATTAATAGTGAAACATTTAATTTAAATTAATATTCGACTTCTATTTAAAATGGTACTTTTAATATTTCTAATGTAAAAATATTATTTTAACATTTAACCCAAAAGAGATTGTGATGACAAACTAGCCGGGGGTTGTTCGATGCTGCAACCATGTTTTGATATTGGAACGCAACATACAATTAAAACTACATTTGTTTTCATATTTTAATTAATGTTGTTAGTATGGATCAATAAACATTTAGTGAAGTCTAGAATTTGATTTTGATTTGTCTGACCCGCCGACAACAGTATTTGTGTATTTATTCATTGGAATAAAATTTAAATTCGTCTATTGACACAGGAGTCTATCTCTAGCGGAGATAAAACAGGCGAAAAGAAATTTTATAATGTTGAAACCTAATATTAACTCTTTCCTAGACCTTAGTCGGGCACGTCACCTCAGTTCTGGTCATATTAACGTATTTGTTGTTGTTGCTTGTATATGTACATACATTGGAGAAAAGAATATAAAATTCCCATTTGAAGTTCTTAAAAATATTTTACCTTGAAAGGTATATAGCAATTTGATTTTTGTTGATATGTATACATATTTCTATAAAGTATATTATATTAAGTATATTATAAATTAACTAATGAATTCTTTAAATAAATTAATGAATTCTTTACTTATTTAATTTTGTATTATTATTAGTGTATATCTTTCTTAGTCAATAATTATACAACTGTCTATTAGAATGTCTCCTGCAAGATGCTTTTAATATT
>JAGSMR010000713.1:0-13988 GCA_029286605.1 Sericinus montela
TTTTAATATACTGAGGCTATTTATAAAAACAATTATTTGTAATAAGATTTCTTATATAATAATACTATCTTAACATTGGTTTAAAAGGAACGTTGTTTTGAGAAAGATGTTCCGTGTTCAAGTTAAACGGTCAATTATAGTTTACTAATTTTTAATAGATAATTGTATAAATTAATAGTGAAACATTTAATTTAAATTAATATTCGACTTCTATTTAAAATGGTACTTTTAATATTTCTAATGTAAAAATATTATTTTAACATTTAACCCAAAAGAGATTGTGATGACAAACTAGCCGGGGGTTGTTCGATGCTGCAACCATGTTTTGATATTGGAACGCAACATACAATTAAAACTACATTTGTTTTCATATTTTAATTAATGTTGTTAGTATGGATCAATAAACATTTAGTGAAGTCTAGAATTTGATTTTGATTTGTCTGACCCGCCGACAACAGTATTTGTGTATTTATTCATTGGAATAAAATTTAAATTCGTCTATTGACACAGGAGTCTATCTCTAGCGGAGATAAAACAGGCGAAAAGAAATTTTATAATGTTGAAACCTAATATTAACTCTTTCCTAGACCTTAGTCGGGCACGTCACCTCAGTTCTGGTCATATTAACGTATTTGTTGTTGTTGCTTGTATATGTACATACATTGGAGAAAAGAATATAAAATTCCCATTTGAAGTTCTTAAAAATATTTTACCTTGAAAGGTATATAGCAATTTGATTTTTGTTGATATGTATACATATTTCTATAAAGTATATTATATTAAGTATATTATAAATTAACTAATGAATTCTTTAAATAAATTAATGAATTCTTTACTTATTTAATTTTGTATTATTATTAGTGTATATCTTTCTTAGTCAATAATTATACAACTGTCTATTAGAATGTCTCCTGCAAGATGCTGCGACGACCTGCAGAACATTGCGGGAAGTCGATGAGTGCAAATGACACAGGACCTTTCACAATAGCGATCCTTAGGAGAGGCGTATGTTCAGCAGTAGACTTCTGTTAGACTGTTATGATGACGATGATCATGATAAAATACATGTCACCGAGATATTGCAATTACACTTTGTTAAATGAAAGGTCGTTTATTGAATGACAACATTTATCGATTGGTCTACCATCTTTAGATGTATGTTTCTGTTTAAATATGTTAGAGATTTTGATGTTTTATACTTTTTAGTATTTTATTATTGAATATGATCTGTCATATACGCAAATTACAGTCATTTTACTAACATTATCACATGCACACCAGTGTACACATATAGATATCGCAATCTCATACTTATTATGCGTTTTCGTGTATCTTTCAACATTAACATTATTACAAAACAGAGATAAGTGGCTACTTGTAAGATGTACAATGAGGGCAGAGTTAGAAGTTTCTAAGTTTAAACTTATAACAACTTAAAGTAGTTCAAGATTAAAGATTGGCTATCGTGACTTTCTTGGATTGGTTTTTTTTTTTTTTTTTTTTTTTTGATAACCGTGGAGGAAAATGCTGCTTTGAACGTTTCTGACCGGGAGGCCACCGAAACGAACAGTGTCGGACTCGGATCTCAGAGGAGAAACATACCGACTAAAACCATCCACGGGATGCTGTTGGCCAGAGGCCTTTACAGCGTCATCTGAGAGACCTGCGAACGAAGGCCCGCGGTAAAGAAAGAAAGAGACAACGTCGTGACGCACTCGAACCTGTAACGAAGCAGACCTTCGACATGCAGGGGAGGGGAGGTGAAGGCCCAAGGGGCCCACTCGTGTTGTTGGGAGTGGGTCGTATTTTCGAACGGTTACCCGGACATTCTCGTGTGAACCGTGAAACATGGGACCGCAATCTGATGACTGCGAACTGTGTAGTGTACCTACTGCGTTCGTGTGTTGTTGAGATTACGGGGACGCGGCCCCGAATCTTTTATTTGATTTAATTGATGACGTCGTCATCATCAATCAAAGACGATAACTGGTCGTCTATCCAAATCGGGTGATAATTGGGAAGGTGTAGTTCCTAGACCCGCCACTAACGGTTGGAGTCATAATTTTCGAAATATCTTGACGTATTTTCTTTAAAAGCCGCACACCGAGGGGATCTCGAGATCACTATGGAGATCTGCGCTCCTCATGTGTTAGGGGTGCGTTTGCCGCGCCTCATGAACTTGTTTTTGGATGAATTGGGCGCTCTCCAGATATGACCTAGGTGCGTGCGCGAACGCGACACACGCATAGGACATTATCAATGAACACAGGTCCTATATAGTAACAATTTTTGTCTTGTGACATTTTGCTACGATGGCTTGTGAGACATGTAAAGTCGACCGGAAACGAAAGGCCACTTTGTCTCTGACATGTTTAATGTGTTGTTCGAAGGATAACCTACGGTCCTAGGACGACCCTAAATTTCACCTTCTTAACCACGGGATGGGTTTATCGAACATTGATATTAAGTTTTGAATTTGGATTGGGTATACGCTTTACGCGCGAAGGTTTCAGAGTCCTCTTCCTAGAAGAGCACAGCCTGGCTTTTCAGGGTTCATCAATTCTCCAGGTCCTAAATCGGTGGCTTGGCACTGAAGTCGCGTTCCGGAGACGGATGTAGATCCTGCATTCATTTAATACATCCGGTGGTGAAGCGTGGTGTCGTCGGCGGGCAATGCCAACTCCACTCCGGCCGTCTTCGGGATATCGCTGGTGTATAGCAGTATAGGGTCAGGGGAAGAACCGAACCTGCGGAACACCAGCCCTTATGGGTCTGCTGTCCGGACGGGACCCCTCCACTTAAAGCGGAAGGTGCGGTTGACAAGTAGTCTTGTATGATGTGTACAAGTCTGTCTGGCACTTTTGAGCATACAGCTTATAAATTAAGCCGTTGTGCCAGACTTTGTCAAATGCCTTTGCGACATCGAAGAATAGGGCCCCACCATTGAGATGGCTTTGGGTCGGTTGAGGCTCTCAGTATGTGCTCCGTGAGCGGTGCACTTTGCTGAGTACTAGAGTGTTTGGCTCGAAACCAAACTGCTCAGAATTAGGTTAAGGGATTTGACGCAGTCATTCAGTCTAGCGATGATGACGCGTTCATAGACTTTTCCCAGAGAACTAGGAGGCTTATGGGCCGGTAACTCGAGGAGCCTGGTTTTAGGCTTTCCAGATTTGTGGATGCCAATAACGTGAGCCTCCTTCAGGCGTCCGGGAAGGAGCTACTGGAGAGGGGCGTTGAAAATTGCTACTAAGAGCAAGAAGGGCGTTTGGGAGGGCCTTGGGAGCTTGTTGGAGATACCATCAGCTCCTGGAGCTTTTTGGTCTTGAGGTTCCGGACTATGTCTCAGACCTCCTCCGCTTGTCAATGAAATTGGCAGCGGATCACCGTCGGCAGGGCGGCTCTACGGGCTACTTCGGCGTCCACCTTCTGAGAAGGTGGACCGGATCCTGATGGCTGGGAGCTGGGAGAGCGGTGAAGCTCTGGGCTGTCGGCTAAGCAATCGGCCTTTTCCTATCCTCAAAAAGCTGCGAATTGCGACCGTCCAGGCTGATCAGGGGCAGCATCGTCAGGGCAGTTTCTGACAGAGCCCCTCGCAGTTGCCAATAGGCACTGTGTGATGGCAGAGATATCATCATCAGTTTGTCCCATCTGTCACTCCTGAGTTCAGCCATGCGCTCCTTTGACCTCTCTCTGAGGCGGCGCATCCTGACTCGATTGTCGTCAGACCTGTATCGACTGCATGCCTCGTAGCATTTTTTCTTTTCAGCAGCCGTTCATCCTCCGGCAGTCATAGCGGCGATCGTTCGCCACCCTTGACCTGCCTGCCTAGAGGATGCTCTTCGACGGCGGCCTTAAGTGAGAGGAGGTGGCCCACAAGCAGCAAAGGCCATTTCCCTTTGAGGAGATGGCATCTGGGATGCTGTCTAACTCTGGGGTGCCTCAGGCCCCTGTATAAATTCCCGGAGCTTACGCCAGTCCGTCAGGCTTTTGGGTCGAGGGAACTCCTGCCCTGGGCCAGTCCTGTAGCACCATGGTTACCGGATTACGATCAGAGTTTACCGTGTTGCACTTCTATAGATCGCAACGGTAAGGTTACGTTCTTTAGAATTGCAATATCTAATATGTCTGAGGTGTTGTTTCAGATTCAGTCTATCCTAGTAGGTTCAGGGGGGGCGATGATATCGGAACATTGAATTGCTACTAGGTTTATCTTTTAAGTAGCGCGCGTCCATTCATGTTAATGATAGAGCTATTCCAAGCAGAGTGCTGGAGTTTAAGTCGCTAGTAATTATCACCGAGTCGCTTATTTTAAGCAGTGCCTCGATGTCGCTCTCAAATAGTCTTAAACGTTGTCGTAGATAAGCAGATATCACCGTGATAGGCCGATGGCCTGTCAGAGCGATTCTGCAAGCCGAAGCTTCGATATTAATCTAAGGTAGGTACATCAATCGCCACACAGTGCAATGAGATGCCTTATAGTGATAGCGTACGCCTCCGCGGGTGGGTCGGTCGTTACGCACTAATCGGTAATTTGCTATTTTTGGACTGCGCATTCTACTGGTGTGAGTCGCGTCTCCTGTATGAGGAGGATGTCTAATTGGTGGACGGTGAGAAATTCTCTCACTGTCCAATTGTCTTTAAGGCCGTTTGCATTGAAGTAGCTGACAGCCAGAAACCTAGGGTTTGAATTTTTACATGGTGTGTTATCCATTTGATTAGTACAACATGAAGAAAAAGGGACTTAGGAGGTTTGCCTCCAGGAATTGATTCTTTACGAATGAAACAACTGGAACATTGAATACAATGTTCAATTGTTCTATTTGGTGAGGTCCAAACTTATTATAAGTTTCGAATAGCGCCTTATGTTTGGCGATTATTTGAAGAAGTCGGACGCCGAATCTGTCGCTCTAATTTCGAGATTGTTGTCTCTATTGCTGATGTCGAAGAGATCTTGCGATCTCTCCGAGCCGCGCGAAACGTCGTCGCCGGCGCTAGTCGCCTTTGCGCCCTGCGCGCCAGACGCTTTTGCGGGCCTGCGGAAGGAGCAGCGACGGGGTAGGCACGGGGAGGGTTTGCCGGCCCACCATCGGTGGGGGTTTCACCACGCGTTGGATTTGGGGCGGAGCTGACCAAGGCATTAGCCTTTTAGCGCTGCGCTGCGGGGAGAGGTGAGGCGGGAGCCCAGTGGGTGCGCCTTTGTTCCTCTTCCCCTCTGCGTTCTTCTGCCGTGCGGCGTTGGGACATCCGCGATAATTCGCAGGGTGACCCTCGTTCTCCGTTATTGGTGTGACGCACGCCGGGGAATGTCCGTAGGCTTGGGCTCCGGGACAGTCCGCTGTGGCGTGGTCCTTTCAGGGCACTTGACGCACCTAGGGGCGTGAGTGCGGAATGCCTGCATAGTTGGCACTGGTGGCACTGACCCGGGAAGCGAGCTGGTGCGGTCGAGACGGACCAGCACCAGATTGTAGGCTCGCGCGCATGTTGCGCATCCTGTGCACCGCTCTGCACTGGCAGACCTTGCTTAACAAGGTCATCATGAACTGTTTGGGTGTTCACTCTTTGGGTATACTCCCCCAATGACTGCGCGGAGGACTTTCTCCTCCTCCAGCGCGTACGTGCGTGGTGCTGATCTTCCGATCACTTAACCAACGGTCAGGGCGCGATGGTCGGCCGGGGACTGTACCGTTACCGCCATCCTGCGGCGATGGGCTTGGCCTTCGTGTACCGAATTCTTTCTTTTGAGTTATGGCTGCCGATATTTGGTTCCAGGCACCAAAATCCTGGATCACTACGGCAGTGGGGGGTCTGGGTTTTGGGTGCTGCGGCAGAGGGCGCAGCAGTGTCCATAGGCGGGTGGGGATTGGGCGTGGACTTGCCCTTCCCTTTCTTTCGGGCTCTTCGTATGCTGCCACTATCTACGCGGGGGCTAACCTCCGCGTCAGACTTTTGCTGGCGCTTTCGCTTTTCGGGTCTTCTGGCCGGAGAAACCGTCGTCCGAGTCGTTGCCGACCTCTGGTACCCGGGTCGGCGTCCATGGCCTGGGAGTCGCTCGAGGCGGTCTCCAGGTCCAGTGAACCCGACGCTACGGAAGTGGGCTGCAGGAGGTGGGGCGCACCGAGTCGGTGGGACTTTGCGGCTCCTGTACTACAATCTGCGCTGGTTCGCGCGGTGAGGAGGCGTGCGAAGAGTCGCGGATGCAACCCGCGAGGGTGCGCGGGGACGTGGCGCGCGAGGTAACGCGCAAGCGGCGCGGCCGTAGGGGAGGAACCTCCACCTCCACGATCTCTACGGCGCGCCACCAAGGCGGAGCGCGCGCCAGAATTACCGACGCTGACGCCGGCGTCGGAGCCATCGGGGAGGCGGGGCTGCTGGTGCAGTACACCACCGGTGTTGCTGGGGGCTGGGCCAGAGGGCCTGCCTCTGCCTCGCCGCCGAGGCACAAATCTAACACCAGGCTTTCTGGGTTGACTCCTGCATCTCCGCCAAAAAGCGGAGAACTCTCTCCTGCGTTGCTGCCGCGGAGTCCATGACTCCGGGCAAAATTATCTTCAGTCTCCCCGCCCTACGGCAGGGAGGTGAGTAAATTAAAAAATGCAAAACACTCTAAAATGTGAAGTGTAGATTATTAAGGATGTATTTTGAAGCTAAATCGTAAAGACTACTTACGTATTTATATCGACGCTGCGATTATCTGACGCACACCTGTAAGCTACAAAACCGTTGCGCAATACGATAAAATATTGCGCAATACGCGCGCGACTTTTCCTTACAACGGCTAAAATAACGGCCGGACGCGGCCGGCGAACGGGGACTCCGCGGAGCGGGCCTGACATTCTAACGGTCGCCCGACCCAGGTAAGACGGCGAACAGAGCGAATACAACTATTGCGATAACAAAGAACTGTAGGCTTACGCCCGGTCGTACTGAATACAACTTTCGGCCCGGCAGTGTTTGACTGCTCAGGCGGAGCAGCCGAGCGCACGTATGCACGGACTAAAGCGCAACTGGAATGATGATGATCATCATCATGTTTTTGATTGGCTTGTGATGGCACTCTAAATACCTATGTAATGGTGCACTTGGACGGCTGTCGCAGTTCCGGGGTTGCGCGCGGCGGGAGGGGCAGCGCCCACCAACGCCGACTCAGTCAATTATAGCTTTACTAATTTTTTAATAGATAATTGTATAAATTTAATAGTGAAACATTTAATTTAAATTAATATTCGGCCTATTTATAAAATGGTACTTTAATAATATTTCTAATGTAAAAAATATTTATTTAACATTGGCTTAAAGAGATGTTGTATTGACAAACTAGCCGGGGTTATTCGATGCTGCAACCATGTTTCTGATGTTAGACGCAACATACAATTAAGAAACTACATTTGTTTTCATTTTAATTAATGTTGTTAGTATGGATCAATAAAGTTACTTAGTGAAGTCTAAGTTTGATTTTGATTTGTCTGACCCTTGGACAACAGTATTTGTGTATTTATTCATTGAATAAGAATTTAAATTGGTCTATTGACACAGAGTCTATCTCTAGCGGAGATAAACAGGCGAAAGAAATTTTTATAATGTTGGAAATACAATATTAATCCTTTTCCTAGACCTTAGTCGGGCAATGATCAATTCTAGTTCTAGGTGTCATATATTAACGTATTTATTTATTTATTTGCTTGTATATGTACATACATTGGAGAAAAGAATATAAAATTCCTACTTGAAGTTCTTAAAAATATTTACACACCTTGAAAGAGTATATAGCAATTTGATTTTTATATATATACATATTTCTATAAAGTATATTATATTAAGTATATTATAATTAACTAATGAATTCTTTAAATAAATTAATGAATTTTTATTTATTTAATTTGTATTATTATTAATTAATATATCTTTCTTAGTCAATGATTATACAACTGTCTGTATTAGAATGTCTCCGCAAGATGGGTGACGACCTGCAGAACATTGCGGAAGTCGATGGGTGCAAATGACACAGGACCTTTCTATGGCGATCCTTAGGAGAGGCGTATGTTCAGCAGTAGACTTCTGTTAGACTGTTATGATGACGATGATCATGATAAGAAGTACATGTCACATGAGATATTGCATCATAATTTTGTTAAATGAAAGGTCATTTATTGAATGACAACATTTATCGATTGGTCATTCTACCATCTTTGTATGTATGTTTCTGTTTAAATATATTGAGATTTTGATGTTTTATAATTTTTAGTATTTTATTATTGAATATGACCTATTGCAGTATGCAAATTATAGTCATTTTTACTAACATTATCACATGCACACCAGTGTACATATAGATATCGCAACTTACACTTATTATGCGTTTTCGTGTATCTTTCAACATTAACATTATTAAAACAGAGATAAGTAGCTACTTGTAAGATGTACAGTGAGGGCAGAGTTAGAAGTTTTAGGATTTAAACTATAACAACTTCAAGTAGTTTCCAAGATTAAAGATTGGCTATCGTGACTTTCTTGGATTGGCTTTGATGGCACCTCTAAATACTCTATGTAATGGTGCACTTGACGGCTGTTTGTGTTCCGGGGTTGGTGCGCGGCGGGAGGGGCAGCGCCCACTCAACGCTGACTCACGTCAATTATAGTTAATAATTTTTAATAGATAATTGTATAAATTAATAGTGAAACATTTAATTAAATTAATATTCGGCCTATTTATAAAAATGGTACTTTTAATAATATTTCTAATGTAAAAATATATTTTAACATTGGCTTAAAAGAGATGTTGTATTGACAAACTAGCTGGGGGTTAATTGATGCTGCAACCATGTTTGATGTTAGACGCAACATACAATTAAAAACTACATTTGTTTTCATATTTTAATTAATGTTGTTAGTATGGATCAATAAATACTTAGTGAAGTCTAAGTTTGATTTTGATTTGTCTGACCTTGGACAACAGTATTTGTGTGTATTTATTCATTGAATAAGAATTTAAATTCGTCTATCGATTAATAATAGTCTATCTCTATGGAGATAAAACAGGCGAAAGAAATTTTATAATGTTGGAAATACAATATTAACTCTTTTCCTAGACCTTAGTCGGGCACGATCACCAGTTCTAGGTGTGTCATATTAACGTATTTATTTATTTATTTGCTTGTATATATATACATTGGAGAAAAGAATATAAAATTCTATTTGAAGTTCTTAAAATATTTACACACCTTGAAAGAGTATATAGCAATTTGATTTTTGTTGATATGTATACATATTTATAAAGTATATTATATAAGGCTATTTATAATTGAACCAATTTAAGAACAATTTTACTTATTTAATTTTGTATTATTATTAATTAATATATCTTCTTAGTCAATGATTACAACTGTCTGTATTAGAATGTCTCCGCAAGATGCTGCGACGACCTGCAGAACATTGCGAAGTCGATGGTGCAAAATGACATACAGGACCTTTCTATGTGGCGATCCTTAGGAGAGGCGCGGTATGTCTGTAGCAGACTTCTGTTAGACTGT
The DNA here is from genome assembly GCA_029286605.1 of Sericinus montela. Taxonomy (NCBI): domain Eukaryota; kingdom Metazoa; phylum Arthropoda; class Insecta; order Lepidoptera; family Papilionidae; genus Sericinus; species Sericinus montela. Next base: position 9,528 of record JAGSMR010000713.1, read on the forward strand.
TATGATGACGATGATCATGATAAGAAGTACATGTCACATGAGATATTGCAATTACACTTTGTTAAATGAAAGGTCATTTATTGAACACAAATATTTATCGATTGGTCTACCATCTTTAGATGTATGTTTCTGTTTAAATATATTGAGATTTTGATGTTTTATACTTTTAGTATTTTATTGAATATGACCTGTCATATACGCAAATTACAGTCATTTTTACTAATATTATCACATGCACACTAGTGTACATATAGATATCGCAATCTCATACTTATTATGCGTTTTCGTGTGTATCTTCAACATTAATAATATTAAAACAGAGATAAGTAGCTACTTGTAAGATGTACAGAGGGCAGAGTTAGAAGTTTCTAGGATTTAAACTTATAACAACTTCAAGTAGTTTCAAGATTAAAGATTGGCTATCGTGACTTTCTTGATTGGCTTTGTGATGGCAATTCTAAATAATGGTGTATTGCCGTGGTGCACTGGACGGCTGTCGCAACCTGGGGGTTGGTGCGCGGCGGGAGGGGGCAGCGCCCACTCAACGCCGACTCACGTCAATTATAGTAGTTTATTAATTTTTAATAGATAATTGTATAAATTAATAGTGAAACATTTAATTTAAATTAATATTCGGCCTATTTACAAAATGTAATTTTTAATAATATTTCTAATGTAAAAATATTATTTTAATATCATTTAAAAGAGATGTTGTATTGACAAACTAGCTGGGGTTATTCGATGCTGCAACCATGTTTGATGTTAGACGCAACATACAATTAAAAACTACATTTGTTTTCATATTTTAATTAATGTTGTTAGTATGGATCAATAAACATTTATAGTGAAGTTCTTAAGTTTGATTTTAAGATTTGTCTGACCCTTGACAACAGTATTTTGTGTATTTATTCATTGAATAAGAATTTAAATTCGTCTATCGACACATAGTCTATCTCTAGCGGAGATAAAACAGGCGAAAGAAATTTTATAATGTTGGAAATACAATATTAAATCTCCTTTCCCAGATTTACACAGACATATTATTATATTATTTGAAGATGATTATCCTGAAAGAGTATATAGCAATTTGATTTTTGTTGATATGTGTATACATATTTCTATAAAGTATATTATATTAAGTATATTATAATTAACTAATGAATTCTTTAAATAAATTAATGAATTCCTTTACTTATTTAATTTTGTATTATTATTAATTAATATATCTTCTTAGTCAATGATTATACAACTGTCTGTATTAGAACAACCGCAAGATGCTGGGGTGACGACCTGCAGAACATTGCGGAAGTCGATGGGTGCAAATGACATGGTGGACCTTTCTATGTGGCGATCCTTAGAGAGGCGTATGTTCAGCAGTAGACTTCTGTTAGACTGTTATGATGACGATGATCATATAAGAAGTACATGCTCACATGAGATATTGTACTACATTGTTAAATGAAAGGTCATTTATTGAATGACAACATTTATCGATTGGTCTACCATCTTTAGGATGTATGTTTCTGTTAAATATATTGAGATTTTGATGATTTATATACTTTTAGTATTTTATTATTGAATATGACCCGTCATATACGCAAATTACACCTATTTTTACTGACATTATCACATGCACACCAGTATATATAGATATCGCAATCACACTTATTATGCGTTTTCGTGTATCTTCAACATTAACATTATTAAAACAGAGATAAGTAGCTACTTGTAAGATGTACAGCAGAGGGCAGAGTTAGTTTCTAGGATTTAAACTTATAACAACTTCAAGTAGTTTCAAGATTAAAGATTGGCTATCGTGACTTTCTTGGATTGGCGCTTGTGATGGTACCCTTCAAAATACCTATGTACGTCGGTGCATCGGACGGCTGTCGCAGTTCCGGGGCTGGTGCGCGGCGGAGGGGCAGCGCCCACTCCCGGGACGGCGCAGCTGCAGCGGAGGAGCAGTCACAAACTGACCCGTAGCTAGCTGTTAGCGACCCGCCTTCAGCTTAGTTGATGATTTACATGTGCATACGAATCCTCTCTGTCCGTGAGTGTCTCGAGAGGCGACAGAGGAGAGCCCCACCTAATTACGTATCTCGAAAATACCAAATTAAAATGAGCAACTGGTGACAAAGCGATCGACAATCTACTCGAATGATCGCGAGAGAAGCCTGTAGAATCAATCCTGAAATGGACATTCATAGGCTGTTTTTATGTATATACTCAAACTAACCGCGTTCGTAGCACTATAACACAATGAATAGTATCACTGAAATCGGTAGAGCCCGTTCTGTGATATCAGTATCACTTGCAGTGATTAGCCTTGTTTTGTTTGGGCTAGCTCTCATACCGGTTAAGATAACATACCGCAAAGATGTGAATGGATGTGAATAACAGGATATATCAGAGCACTTTTGTTACGTAACGATATCTAGTTCCCAAATCATGAGTTACAATTAATATTCTAAATGATATATAAACATTAAAACGTTAAGACACTGTACGTTCCTCGCCAGGTATCCGAGCTGCTGCGCCACTGCACGGACCCCCACGTCTCGCTGGCGTCACCAGAACCAATTGGGAGCCCTGGATCTAGTCATCAACAACGATGCGATGCGATATTGAAATTGAGCTGAAACTCTAATTGCAACCATGTCCTTTCCGAACTAAGAAATTTACTAATAATTTGTTGTATTGTGTTATATTTTTATAATAAATGGAAACTGACATGCTTTTAAATTTTGTTTCATTTTCAATAATCTACGCAAAAACAACGATAAGGTCGTCGCTACCTGTCACGTTGTCCCAAATTCGGTGAAAGGTAATGGAAGGATTTAATCGTTCAGACTTCTGTCTACCTGTATTACAGGAAGAGAGGTAGTCAAGTGTTTCTAAAATAAAAAAGTAGCTCGATGATCCCACGTTACGCCACACAAAAAATTGCTTTCGTTGTGCAAGTCCCGTTGAAATCGGCTCAGCTGTCCTCGGAGATTAGCCGGAACAAACGGACAGACACCTGAAACGTTCGGGACCGATTTGACGGAACTTTCACCGGCGGTAGCTGATGTTGTAAGGTGTAACTAAAGCCAGCATTATTTTAGAAACACAATTAGGGTTTCGCGTTAACTACAAAACCGCGAGAAGAGTCAGTAGGGGCAGCATTTAGTCGAAGGCTGTTACATCAACCAAGCTTACTTACTTAGATGCTGCACCGACAAAAGCTTATGTTACTTTCTGGACTTATACATTACACTTATATAACGTACACATACAGCTTCGGTGTAGTCCACTGCTGACATAGCCTCCTCGGCGTGCCGTAATCGCCACGCTTGGCAGGCAGATTGGCGATCGCACTACCAGACACCTCCTCGCAACCTAACCCAACATAACTCTAACCTAACATAACCTAACCTAACATTTGTACTTAGGACGGGTATTCCTTGGGGTATATAGACTAAAGGAAAATGTTAAAGAGTAAATCTACTTTTTCTACATGTCCGGACTGTATTTGTGGCCCATTCGTTGTTTCTTATTCCATAACACAAGTGAGTTTGCTACTTACGCATGAGACATCGGTGCAATGTATGTGATTTTCAACCTATCAATGTATGTGTTTCACGTATGTATTGTTAATTAATGTTAAGAGCCTTGAGATATAATTACAAATTCATACTTAATTATTCAATCCAAATGTAACTAAGGCCATTTATGGCCATGTGTCCAATGGTATTTTAACATAAGCCTAAAAAAGAGATATTGTTTTGTCTAATTTTTCAGTGCTCCAGTAGCTATTGCGTTAATTAACAATGTTTACATAGTTTTAGTGGATAATTATAAATCCATTGTTTTTTAATATTTAATTTTAATATAATGAGGCTATTTATAAAAACAGTATTTGTAATAAGATTTCTATATAATAATACTATCTTTAACATTGGTTTTAAAAGGGACGTTGTTTTGAAAGATGTTCAGTGTTCAAGTTAACGGTCAATTATAGTTTACTAAGTTTTAATAGATAATTGTATAAAATTAATAGCATGTATACCTACACATTTTTAAACTTAAATATACGCACATACACACACACACATACACACATACACAACATACATATACATGTAAATGAAATATCTTCACGCCATTCCCAATACAGGGGTAGACAGAGGTCAAGTTCAGACAATTAAGTCCCTTTGACCTTTCCACCAGAAGATACTTTTCGGGACAACGTGACAGGTGGTGAGCCTGTCGCCTTTTTATGTCCAAGCCAATGGATGAAATTGCAATGTAAGTTTTTGAAAACCCATTGGTACTGCCACCTGGGGATCGAACTCGGGTCTCTCGACTCGAAATCTGACCACCCAACAACTCGGCTTATCGTGACTATATATAAATATACATATATACATACATATTATTATATACATAAATATCACATTTTTAAACTTACTTAAATATACG